>QEOT01123829.1:0-93293 GCA_003123785.1 Pterocarya stenoptera
TGAGCACATGCTGCTGCCAGGGCCTCCTCTTCCTCATCTCTAATTATGATCCTTGTAAGGGGATTTTCCCCCCAAGGCCCATGAGGCCCAGCCAAGCCCAACCCAAGATGAAAAACCACAAATCCAGCCCACTAGGAGAATTCTCTGTACGTGACCTGTAGAAAGGATGGTGTAGCAGAAGATGTGACTCGTTGATCTGAGGTCTCTCAGGTAGTGTCCAATCATCAAGTGCCCGCCCACAAGACAAGCGTAACATACAGAGAGCCATTGATCTACTGACAAAGGAAGGATGAACAGATCAGGAGAAAAGCATACTAAGAGGAGAAGATTGGAGAACTACGCCTCATTAATGATTCCGCCACCCGGACGACACGCCACATTAATGACGCCGTCGCAAAACCATACTGCATTTAAATATTCTCACAAAATGAACAATACGAGAAACCCGAACTTCAAAAAAGCAAGTATGATATGCTCTTTAGACCTATAGTATAAATAGTTGATTCCAGGTACGAGGAAATTCTCTCTGATCCCTAGAATTTTTTACTTATTTACTACACTCGAAGAGCATTTACTAACTTTGGCATCGGAGGTTTCCCGGCTCCAAAGCCACCCTCTCAAAGCCACATCATATTCTTCTCTGTGCAGTCTCGTTTACGAAGACCTGAGTTGTTGGAGCTTGGCCTAAGGGTGTGCGAAACACAACGTTAACGGTGGCACCGTCTGTGAAATCGTAATAGATCTTGCGTGTTATTCTCATGCATGCAACAACCCGTTCCGAACAACTTAACAGAAATGTGGGAGGCACCATGGAAGCAAGGCTAAAAGCCATGGAGGAGTGGGTGACAAAACTGACTGGCGAGGTGGAAACACTTCGTAAGGAGAATGCAGAACTCAAAAACCCCAAAGTGAGCAAAAGGGCGGGGAAGGTAGTGACACTGAGCAAATGAGGTCCCGAAATACGCAAGCGGGACCCAAGAAGGAAGAAGAGCAAAAACACATGCAAGACGAGCTCCGCAGCCTCAAGGGGAAGTACGAGGAAATAGCGCAGAAAGTGGGTACGTTGTAGACGGTGGACCGGTTGCTCACAAGCACAAGTCTACCCTATACTGACGAGGTGATTGCATTCCCTTTGCTATTGAAGTTTAGAGTCCCCGCTATGGAGACGTATGATGGAAGCAGGAACCCTCTCGAGCACCTGGAAACTTTCAGGGCCCACATGACGCTACATGGTTTCCCTAGAGAAATTGCTTGTAGAGCATTCCTGCTAACCCTTAAGGGGTCAGCACGTGTATGGTTTGTGTCACTGGCAACTAAATTATTAGACAGTTTCGGCGAGCTAGTTAGGTTGTTCTTAACCTAATTCATGTCCAGTCGGAGGAGGAGGTGTCTGGCCATGTACCTCCTCACTGTCAAACAAATGGAAGATGAGAGCTTGAAATCCTACATGGGCCGGTTGAATAAAGAGCGCATGACCACCCACGATCAAGACGAGAAGATCACTTTGGCGGCACTCCTAGGAGGTGTTTGGTCGCTCTCTTAGTTTATGGCAGAATTGGCCAAGTGAATTCCTGCGACATTGCGGGAATTCATGGACTAAGCCGACAACTTCATCAATGCGGAAGACACTCTCCTAGCATTGACTTAGCCATGAAGAAGGAAATAGAGTGAGCGAAAAGAAAGGGGAATGCCCCAACTAAGGCTAAGCCCCATGAGAAGGGGGAAAGAGACTCCTAGGAGAAGCAGCGAGATGAAGTCCCGGCAAAGGGACCAAGGCCACGGTACAACCGGCCCAAGCTCACCATTCAAAAGAAGGACGACCGGGGAGCAATGCGCTGATACTGCAAGTATCATCGGTCCACCTCACACAACACTGAGGACTGTCGTGCCCTGGGAGGAAGAAATGAATATGCCGAACGACAGGGGCATCGCGTATCCCCGGCCAAGAGACAAGTGCAAGCGCCGATGGGAAGATCGAGGGAAAGGAGCTAGGATCGGGGTGACAGACACCGACGGGAGAAAAACCCTCAAAGGTTGGTGATAGGGGGGCCACCGCCAAATCCCCCCCCCCCCCCCCCCCCCNCGAGAGTGGGGGCATCACCTCATCGGGACGGAAAGTGCACGTCAGGCCTGGCCCAATACTACAAAGTATACTCGGCGGAGTATCATCTTGCCAAGCAATGAAGGGGCCACCCCACTCTGGCAATCTCGTTTGTTGAGGCTGATGAAGAAGGGGTCTTGTACCCCCACGACGACGCCCTGGTGGTCACCAACTTCTAGGGGTGTAACCGGTCCAGTTTTGGACAAAATCTTGGACCGAACCGGTATGACCGGTTTTGTATTTTTCAAAATCAATTACACACCAGTTACACCTCTAAAATGGTACTTTCGATTTTATCAATTTCAGGTTCGGTCTGGTCCGATTTTTCAATTTTTTTAAAATGTAATTTTGACATTCTGTCATTAAAAATCTGTTTATGAAAAAAAAAATTACTTTAAAAAAATCTATTTGATATTTTTGTCTATAATAACAAAAATAAAATTAGACAAAAGCAACTATAACTATATATATATGTGTGGGGCAAGCAGTAAGCACTTGCCAATTAAAGGCTTATTTTTATTTTTATTTAAATTATTAATGTAAGCCCTATCAATGTAATTTCAAAAACTCAATCACAAAACACAATTTTACAAACCCAATCACAAAATCAAATCAAAGTAAATTTCGGATTCAAAAAACCCTAATATCATAAATATCATCTATCATAATTTCAAAGTAATTTCACAAACCCAATCACAAAACCCTAATATCACAAACACAATAATAAATACAATCACAAAAAATCCTAATTTCGGATTCAAAAGCCCTCATATCACAAAACTGAAAACTCAATCACAAAAATCTCAATATCACAAAATCCAATCACAAAAACCCTAATATAACAAAACACAATCACAAAAATCCTAGTATGTAATTTCAAAAATGAAAAACAATTAAAACAAAAAACATAGCAGGCGTTGATGTTGGAGACTCGACAGAGAGACAGAGGCCGAGAGTGTTGAGAGAAGAGAGAGTGAGAGACGACTCAAGAGTGAGAGACAAGAGAGTTGAAAGTGAGAGACGAGAGAGTGCTGAGTGAGAGATGAGGCAAAGAGACAGAGAGGAGAGAGTGAGCGGACGAGAGATTGAGACTTGAGAGGCAGGAGGTAAGTTAATAATATTTGATTTAGGGTTTAGTTATAGGAAAACGGTGTCATTTGGGTTTAGTTATAGGAAATTAATATTTGATTATTTTCAATGTATTTTTTTTTAAATGATAGTTAAAATTTTTTTTTGATGATTTGGGAAATTGATAATTATAATTTTTATATATTTGTAATATATTTAATATAATATAGTCTAATATATTAGACTATATAATATATATATTGATATATTAGACTATATATTAGTATTAGTAATAAGTATAACTATATTCTATATTAAACTATTAGTATTAGTTAAATAGTTATAGACTTATATATTAGTATAGATATATAATATATTAGACTATATAATAGTATTAATATTAGACTATTGGTATAGTTATATATTAGTATTAATTATAGTGATTTAGTGTAACTATATTAGTATAACTAAAGTCTAGACTCTATATTAAACTATTAGTATTAGTTAAATAGTTATAGACTTATATATTAGTATAGCTATATAATATATTAAACTATATAATAGTATTAATATTAGACTATTGGTATAGTTATATATTAGTATTAATTATAAACTATTAAGTGTAACTACATTAGTAAAACTAAAGTTTAGACTCTATATTAAACTATTAGCATTAGTTAAATAGTTATAGACTTATATATTAGTATAGCTATATAATATATTAGACTATATAATAGTATTAATATTAGACTATTAGTATAGTTATATATTAGTGTTAGTTATAAATTTTCAGTGATTTAGTATAGCTATAGCCTATATTAGTATAACTATATAAGTATAACTATAGTCTATATTAGATTACTAGTATTAGTTAAATAGTTATAGATTTATATATTAGAATTTAGTATAGCTAAATAATATATTAGACTATATAATAGTATTAATATTAGACTATTAGTATAGCTATATATTAGTATAGCTATATAATATATGATCAATTAAATTTTCGTTTTTAAGATTAAACTTTTATTTTATAATAACATTATCTTATATATAATTATATTAATAATAATATAATTTATTAATTATACATTATATATAAAACTTATATATATTAATATATATAAAATATTTTGTATAATTTTAATTTTTAATAAAACTTATATATAAAATATTATTTTATATATATATTTTTTATCAACCAGTCTGGTCCGAAAAATCCTAAAACCGGAACTAGACCGGTTCCGGCCGGTTTACGCATTTCATAAACCGGTTCTGGACCAAACCGGTTCAAAACTGGTCTGGTCCGGACTGGTTTTTCGATTTTCAAGGTCAAATTTACACCCCTACCAACTTCACCACCCGCAGAATCCTCATCGACAACGGGGAGCTCTGCAGACAAACTATTTTGGAAAGCCTTCATCAAAATGGGTATTGAGACCTTCCGGCTGCTGCCCGCCCCCATGCCCTTAAAAGGTTTCTCTAGAGGAATTGTCCAGCCAGTAGGAACTATCACATTATCCGTCCTGGTGGGAAGTAGCCCCTGCACGGCCCAAGGGGAGCAGGTATTGGCAAGGGTGTGCTACGTGCAGGAGCTAAAGCATTAAGACTAAGAACCTGCCTTGGACAGCACCAAAAGGGCAAAATAGGTCGGGCATCGTTGGAGAAACTACGGTAGGCTTCCGTCTGCGATTCACCCTGCCAAGTTTCTAGGGGGAGCGGATATAGTACATACTGCCAAAACAACCTACCTCCCCACAGGACACTATAAGGAAAGGTTGGCCCAAGGGTGGCCTTATCCCTTTCGAAGAGTAGAGTGAGACCGACACAAGACCGTACCGAATAAATTACCTCAACTCCTATCACGATGAAGAGTGGCCAGCCAAATCGCTGTTCGAACTTACCTCCCCACGAGATACCATAAGGAAGTTTTAGGCCTTAAGGTTGCATTGTCCCTCCCACGACGGAGTGCGAGTTATTCCTCAGCTAACCGACATCAGAAAATTTACCTTCCTCATGAGTGTCAACAGGCGGGAGTGGGTATAGTAATAAACTGTTCGAAAAACTTACCCCCATATAGGATACAAGGGGAAAGGTAGGCCTGAAAGGTTGTTTTGTCCTCCCCGCGGAGGAGAACATGTTTGACCCTAGCGGCAACCCACCCTGACCTTCACTACGAGGGAAGAGTAGGTCTAGTACTAGCCTAGCTCAAAGTGTTATATTTTCTTGTGATGTCAATGAGCGGGAGTGGGTCTAGTAACAGACTGCCCGAATGACTTACCTCCCTACGAGACCCAAAAGGGAAAGGCCGACCTAAAGGTGACCTTGCCCTTCCCATAGAGGAGAGCAGACTCCGCCCTCGAGGCGACCTAAAGAACTAACCCCGACTCCAATCACGGTGAAAGAGCGGACTGCCCCAATGGCAACCCGAAGAAGTTACCTTCCTGGGGAACCAAAAAGGGGCAAGCTAACTTGAGGTAACCCAACCCCTAGCCAATGGAGTACTAGTCTAAGTCTTACGATTGCCCGAATGAAGAAAGGTCTACAGAAAAGAAGCAAAATGCAGAAAAAGGGCCACACAAAGCATCATCAAACAAAGAAAATGCGGAGAATGTACAACCGGATAAACAAAATTATTTTATTAAATATGCAAGGTCATAAAGAAAAAAGGCGGAAAGTGTGAGAAGAAATACTACAAAGAAAGCCGAAAACAATATGACAAAGAAAATGCGTATAAGATACAGTCGGATACACGAAATCATTCTATTAACTATGCAGAATTACAAAGAAAAATTACATCATGAAACCACCAAGATCAAATTACATCATGAAGTCGCCAGGAACATATTACATCATGAAGCCAGAATACAAAGACAAATTACATCATGAAGTCAAAATACAAAGACAAATTACATCACGAAGTCAGATTGCAAAAGACAAATTACATCATAAGTCGCAACATCACAAAAAAGAAAACAAAAACAATATAGATGGATGCGTAAAAGTGTCTTATTAATCATGCAGGATTACAAGAAAAAAATTACATCACTAAGCCGCAAGGCTACAAGGAACAAGTTGCACCATAAGACCGCATACAACTGCACAGGTTACAAAGAGAAGTGTTCTAGTGGAAAGGTTCTCTCAGACACAAGGAAACTAGAAAATAAACTATAGTCGTCTGTGTGATAGACAGCGACAGAGATAGCGACAAGAATCATAACATCTCAAAGCTAGTTTCGACACTGAGAACCGCTTACAAAACAAAGGATGGCCACCACGACAACCAAGCCATTTACCACTGCAACAAAAGCACTTCTCCACTGTGAACAACTAGGCAGCGAGTTCGGATGTAGGCATCCATGAAGAAGAGTTTTGAAGTTGAGCCTCGTAAGCAAAAAAGCGAAAACGAGGAAGCACAATAAGCAAAAGGACCAGAACGAGAACGAAAGGTCCGGGACCTCAATGACGAAGGAAGGGCGGCTCCACCCTCCGACACCCAAAACACCATAGCCAGCAAAGGCTTGAGTGCCACCAAAAGACCTGTCACCCATTAGGGTGTGAAGAATTCATCGGAACTATGAAAGATTGAAAAAGATACAAAGGAAATCCAGAAGAAAAGAAATGCGGAAGTAAGTATGATGGAGATTCTAACTGGGAGAAAGGTCCTTATATAGGCTAGGTGGGTGCTTGACCTGCCTAAGCGTCATAACTCCACGAATCACCACAAGACACCACGTGTTCCCTCCCCAAAGAACCAGAATCCCTCGATTGTCACAACTGCCACATAACGTATCTACTGATACAACATACGGAGTTAATGCCAATAAAGAATGAAGCGGTAACATAGAAATCAAAGGGACACCATTTAAGGTGGAAACATAACTGGCACTGTATCGCCACGTACGTAAAATACAAACTGTTGCTCAGCATCCGACCAAACAAGCCGGGAAGTTGGTAAGGCATAAGAAGAATTCTTCCAAACTCATCTAGAAAGAATTAGCAAGGTAACTATACCATGAGGGATTTATTCCTACTATCTAAGTGCTACCCGGCTTGGGGCGCTGAATAATCAATAGGGCAGGACGTCTCGGAAGTCAACCTAACAATTCGTGCCAGCCGCAGTAGTTAAACACTCCGATTTATTTCCTTAAACTTGTATGAATTCTATTTCATTAACGCAATTATTTTCTATGGTGCGAAAATTAACTAGTTTCAATCAGCAAAGTTAACTCCACTAAGCGGGAACTCTATCAACAACTCACCTCCTCGTGAAGCGAAAAGGAAATGTAGGCTTAGAACGTTGCCTTGTCCTACTCGCAAAGGAGTGCGGGTTGGCTCTCAACCACCTGAAGAAGAAAATCTCCATCATCGAAATTTTCACCAACGAAGCGAAGGACGCCAGTGGGGTAGGCCGGGAGAAATACAAAGGTATGACCTGATATAACCGCCCAAATAATGACTGCAACAACAGCCGCATTCTGGGAACAACTACCCACAGAAGATAAACAAGCCCAACGTGACCAGCTAGCGGGGTAGGCAAGGGCTCTGCAGACCCCTTTACCTAGGTCGGCCACACGACAATAAAGAAGAAAGGGAAAAAGAGGCAAAGGCAAAGGCAAAAGCATGAAAAACAAAGATATGTGCATTAATCAGTGTGTCTCTTATGTACAAGCCGCTGAACAATAAAATATGGATACATGTGTAAAAAGAAAAAAGAGAGAGAGAGAGAGAGAGAGAGTACAACGGGATGCATAAAATCCCTAAGTTCCAACACCGAGAGCGTCGATCTCAATAGTAACAGATTGCAGTTGGATTTAAAGGATGCCTAGCTGGTAGGAATATCACCAGGCACAAGTCGTTGAAGGTACCTGGTGAAAGACCTTGAATGCAACGTCGGACTCTGGAGAAGAAATGATCGCATTGATTTGCAGCCCTTGGCAATCCCGTGTCCTCACGCCTTATCACGAAGCGTCAGGCACCACCTTAACTACTTTTGTAGGGAGAGGTTGGCGTCCTGAAGATTTGTGTGCAGCTGTCCCAACCGATCAATCTCTTCTCGCAATTGCCTCTTCTCCTCCTGCTCTCTGGATAGGTTGTCCTGAAGACTTTGGTTGAGTTGCTCCAGTTGGGTCTTCTCCTCTTCCGACTTATACTTGTGCTTCCCCTGGCAACGCTCCAAATTCTTCATTCTCTTGTGCTCGCTCGACAAGTCAAGCCTCGTATTCTCGAGTTCAAACTTCAACTATTCCTTCTCCTCCCTGTCGTTGCGAGCGCGGTCCAAGCTCTCCTGAGTGGCTACCTCTTAATCATCCACGATAAAAGTCGCAAGCTGAGAAGTGCCCTGACGATGTAAAGGCAATACTAAGAAAAATGGGGAAGGGAAGAGAAAAGTGAAAGGTGGGAAATGAACAATCAAACCTCGTGGAAGAAAGCCGATATACATTCGACAACCCAACCAATAGCTTCCTCCCGGCTCCCTTCCATGGCCAGCTAGGACAAGGAAAGAGGGACCTCTGCAAGATTCACGAATTCAGGAAGCACCTTAGAAACCTCGGGAAGAGCAGTTGGGTCCTCACTTAATCGCTCAAAAAGGGGGCCAATTGCAGCATCCGGAGGAAAGCCGTTCCACAATGGATATTCAGCCCTAGTGAGTGGCTCCTGATGCGGACCCTCACGAGTTGCATCACCTACAGAATCGCCACTTGCAAGAGGCTTTACCTAAACAAGCAAGTTGACAACTGGACCCCTTAGAGCATCGTCGGCCTGAACAAGAGAATCTACATCAAGATTCATCGAGCTCCTGAGGATTTCAACGATTGGAGGAGATTGACTTCTTCGCAGTTGCTGGAAGAAGCTTCAGCCCTTTCATAAGCCGCCTCGAGAGAGTGACTCCCATTGGCTGAACGAGATGAGGAAGGAGGAGAGATCCAAGAAGAAGAATGTTTCACCTCCCCAAGAAGGGAAGACACAAAAATACTTTCTAAGAGGGCACCCATCTCAACCTCAAGCCTGGGCGCCTTGCCAATCATTGCGAGAAAGGGCACTGTGGGGGAACTACCCAGTTTGTCCACCACAACCAGCACAGAGGCCGCCTCAGTAATCAGATGGCTAGCTTCCAAAGTAACTGTTTCTTGCATCAAAGGGTTCTGAACCCTAGGAAGAGGTCTGTCCTCAATTTGAACACTCCCGACGGGCTTTCTTCTCTTTATATGGAGGAGGAAGGTCCGAGGACCACTTTCGGAATGAAGCAACTTGTGGCCGCATAGCCATCGGCCAATCACCAGAAGGAATGTGTCCCAGGGGAGGTAGAGAGCTCTCCAGACTCTCCTCGGAAAGGAGGACTTTGGAACGAACACCATCGAGATGTTTTTGCACCCACTCTGACACGATTGCAAGACGCTGCAATTCGTAAGAAGTGGCCATCGGACGCCCAACCCTATCTTCTAGAATCATTCCCCAGTCTGTCCGTATGGGAAACTCTGGACGGCTCACCTGGCCGCCCCAGAAACTCCAAACCACAGCCAAAAACAAAGAAGGACTTGGGGACCAATCTTTTACCTTGCGGAGCCATTGCTCCAAAGGTGACCAGCCCTTAGGGTGCCTTGAAGCTGCATATGTTCCCCTTTAGACGTAGCACCCTGTGGGCAAGAAGAAACTCGCGATAGGTGAGGTTCGCGTCGTCCAGATAGGATTCTAGCAAAGCTCGCCGCTAGATAATGCTGCAGCAAATCAATAACTGCCAAGCGTTTTGGTGCAATTGGGAAAGGGCCAAACTAAGGCGATCCCGAAGGTCACAAATGGGGCGAGGAAATGGAAATCTCAGCCCACACAAGAACATAGAGGATATAAGGCTACCTTACTGGAGTGGCCATTTGCATCAACAGCGCCCTCGTCGGGGCAAGAAAGTTCAAAGGAAACGAATTCTGGCACTCGATAGGTGAAGGCTAAAGAAGCCAATGTTGACTTGTCAGTAGTCGAGCACCATCTGCTACCCAAAAACACTGGCCCAACGTCTGTAAGAACGCTGGGTTGAACAGATTTTTCGAAAGCTATCACTGCCAGAATGCGAAGTAACAGAGGAGAGTGGTTGAAGAGAAGAAAAATCAAGAGGACAAGAATGACGGGATAATCACAATGTAATGGAACAAGTCAGGTCCCACTTCTACATTTTATAAAAGAATGTGACGGTCAGACTCTCATAAATCATGACAATTAAGGTACTCGCTGCTTCGATTTTAGGAAATAAGGTTCACGAAGCGACATTAACACGAAAAGCCACCTGACACCCATTCATTAATGAGTTTGAAAAAATGTGATGAAAAGATGAGCCCTTCATGGAAAAATGCCGTCAAGAGTGACCAACCCATAGGAGCTTCCTGGACGGCAGAGAACCTAAATAAAGTGCCCGACCATGGGAGGAAGGCAGGGTTAAATCATGATAAATTCCAACCATACTCGTCTGATGAGAATTAGTGAGATAACTGTAAGGGGATTTTTCCCTTCCCCCCAAGACCCAGGAGGCCCAGCCAAGCCTGGCCCGGGACGAAAAGCCCCAAATCTGGCCCACTAGGAAAATCCTCTATACGTGACTTGTAGGAGAGATGGTGCAGCAGGGGATAAGACTCGTCGATCTGAGGTCCCTTGGGTAGTGTCTAGTCATCAAGTGCCCGTTCACACGGCAGGCGTGACATACGGAGAGCCATTAATCTACTGATAGAGGAAGCATGAACGGATTAGGAGAAAGGCAGACTAAGAGGAGAATGTTAGAAAATAACTCCACATTAATGGCCCTGCCACCCGGACGATAAGCCACATTAATGAGGCCATCACAGAGCCATGCCACATTAATGAGGGCGTCGCAGAGTCACGACGCATTTAAAGATTCTGACAAAATGAGCAGTATGGGAAACCCATACTTCAGAAAAGTAAGCATGATCTGCTCTTCAGACCTGTAGTATAAATAGCCGATCCCAGGTACGAGGAAACTCTCTCTGATCCCTAGACTTTCTTAGTTATTCACTATACTTTAAGAGCATTTACTAACTTTGGTATCAGAGGTTCCCCAGCCCCAAGATCGCCCTCTCAAAGTTGCGTTATATTCTTCTCTATGCAAGATCCGTTTACGAAGACCTGAGTTGTTGGGACTTGGCCCAAGAGTGTGCGAAACACGACGTTAACAATCCTCATCCCCATCCTTTTGTTATTGATATCAAAAGAAGCATCACAATTCACTTTCACAAAATTTTGTTCTGATTTTTTCCATTTTTGCTAGTTTCTTTCATCCACTGCTGATGGCTCTTCATTCTTTGGGATTTTCTCTGCTTGCTCGAATTCTTCCAAGCCTTCCCGAGCCAACTTGATTATTGTATATGGACTTTGTAGCTTGTTCTCAAAGACAAACTCATTTATTTTGTGCCACACTCTCCTCATTTGTATCCAACTATAACTTATTCAAATTTTCCATCAACTTTTCCCAAAGTATAAGGAAGTCATCTTCTGCACATAACTTTGTCCCTTTACCCATACATCATCAACTGTTGGACACCTCCATAGAGCATGCATCACTGTCTCTATTTCTCTGCGACAAATGGGGCAGTTGGGATCTTCTACTATCTTCCTATGAAACAGGTTCTTTTTTGTTGCTAACAAGTTATTTTCAGCCTCCACGGAAAAACCTTCACCACTCCCTGGCACCTCTAGATCCCATATGCTGCTCAATCTACTGTCTATTGCCTTCTTCAGTGATGATTCTCCTATGACAGTATTTTTCCTTTCCAGCTCCAGGAAATATGTACTCTTCACTGTGAATACCCCTTTCTTGGAAGGGCCCTATATAAGTGTATCCTCAGTGCTGCCTTTGTTGAGTGGCATACCACAAATCTGATCTGCCTTTTCTTTAGCAAAAATGGATCTTACTAGTTCTTCATTCCACTCTCCTTTCTGCTTTATTATTAGCTCATATACTTTTGAATCTTCATTAAGAATTGAAAGTAGTGACTGGACAGTGTAAGAAGATGGTGTAGATAACCATTTATAGCTCCATATCTAAATTTTACTCCCATTCCCCACTCTTCATCTCATACCATCCTTTAACAATTCACGAGCTGTCCATATACTTCTCCAGATCATAGAGGGTTTAGGACCCAATTTTGCCTCTAACAGACTCGAGGTTCTAAAATACTTCTCTTTAAATACCTCGTTTGTTTTTGCATATGAGATGAGATGAATTGAGATAAAAGTTGAAAGTTGAATAAAATAGTGTTAGATATATTTTTTGAATATTATTTTTGTTTTGAGATTTGAAAAAGTTGAATTCTTTATCTTATTTTGTGTGGGAATTTGAAAAAGTTATAATGATTAGATGAGATGAAAATATTTGTGAAAACAAACGAGGGAATCTCCACCCTTGTTTTGCTAGTAAAGCTTAATTAAAGCTTTCCAAATCCCTGAAGCCCATTCCTCCCTTCCCCTTCTGCAAACCAATCTTGTTCCACCTCCTCTAGTGCACCCCACCCTTCTTTTGGTGATTTCCCCACCATAATTTTGAGAACATAACATTAATGTCATTACGTAGTTTTTTTGGGAGCCTAAAATCACTCATAGTGTATGTTGGAATAGCCTGAAGCATTGCTTTTATCATCACCTCTTTCCTTGCTTGAAAGAGAAATTGTTCTTGCAATAATCTATTTTTTGCTATACCATATCTTTTATTCCTCTGAATGTATTGTATTTTGATTTTCCTACTATAGCAAGAAGATCTAGATGCCTTTCGTAGCTCTCACACACTAATGCATCTACTGGTTTCAGAATTCTCTTTCTATCTTCTACATGTGTAATGCTACTAAAAAAGATAGAGGTCTTGTCTTTATTAAGAAACTGTCCTGAGGCTTTCTCATACCTCTTCAACACCTCTTGCAACCCGTTCCACTCCTTTAACTTTGCTCTTCCAAATTAAATGCAATCATCCGCAAATAGGAGATGATTAATATTAGTACCCCCTTACCACTTGAATTCCTCTAGTGTTACTCTTCTGCTCAGAATTGTTTAGCAAAGAGCTAAGCCCTTCAGCACATCATATGAATAGATAAGGTGACAAAGGGTCTCCCTGTCTTAGACCCATCGTGGGGAAAAACTTCACTCCTAGTTTACCTTTAATGACAACTGAGTAAGACACTAAAGTTACACAGCTCATAATTAGATTTATCCATCTATCACAAAACCCCATCCATTTAATCATTGCTTTCAAGTATATCCAATCAATTCAATCGTATGCCTTTGACATATCAAGCTTTATTGCCATACTCCCAACTTTACCTCTCTTCTTGGTTTTCATAGAATGCAACACTTCATAAACCACTATGATGTTATCAGTAATCAGCCTCCCAGTTAAGAAGGCACTTTGTGTAGAAGAGATGATTACTGAAAGCACCTTCTTGAATATGTTAGCAATTGTTTTTACATTATCTTGTACAATACATTACATAGACTTATGGGTCTATACTCACTTACATGCTTAGGACATTTGACTTTGGGAATGAGAGCAAGATATGTATAGTTTACTAAGGGATGCATAATATTACCATTTAGGAAGGATAAGACAACTTGGCACACCTCATCTGCAATAATACTCCAGTGGTTTTGATAAAAGCGTGCCTCAAAACCATCTGGACCCGAAGACTTTAGAGGAGCCATTTGCTTTATTGCCTCTTCTACCTCCAGTCTTGTGAAATTCTTTGACATGTTTTCATTCATTTATGCTATGACCCATGGCTCCACATTCTTTAAGCATTCCTCAATGTCTTCTTAGGTTGGTTTTGTTGAGTAAATAAATTCTCATAGTAAGTACTGAAGGCCCTTTCAATGTCCACAATATTATTGAGAATTTTGTTATGATCATTATAAACTTCCATCATGGTATTTCTCATTCTCCTTTGATTAGCACAGGCATAGAAATATTTCGTGTTCCTATCTCCAAGCTTGCACCAATTTCTCTTTGCCCTTTGTCTCCACTTCATAACTTCTTTTTCAAGCAGAAAAGTTAGCTCTTCTTGCACCCTTCTTATTTCTTCTATGTTGTACCTGCCTTCAACAGATTGCAATTTTTTAAAAGTTGCTATTTTTTCCTCAATATCTTTCCCCCTCTCCCCATTTAACTGTTTGCTCCAAGAATTTAAACCCTCTTTGCTTCTATGCAGTAAGTCTTACACACACCTTATTGGTTCCATCTCCACCGCTTCTTTCTTCCATGCCTTCTTTAACACAATGTCACATCCCTTTTCAAGGGCCCAACTTGCTTCATATTTAAATCCTTTTTTTCCTTTACATCATCTTTCTCTTCCATGACTTACATGAATCAGTAGTGGTTTGTGGTCAGAGCTTCTAGCAGCCAGCACCTCCACCCAAACCTTATTGTATACTTCGAACCAATTTGGATTTGCTATTGCCCTGTCCAATCTTTCTTTAGTAAACATCCCATCCACATGCATATTGCTCCATGTATACTTGTCCCTCTTCTATCATAGGTCATGCAAATTCCCTTTCTTAAAAGTATCTCTGAACATAACCATTTAACTTTCGAGCCTTGGTCTTCCCCTTTCTTTCTCATCATTTGTTAGGATCTCATTGAAATCCCTTACAACACACAATCCCTGATAATTCATGGATTTTAGGGAAGATAATAGCTTCCATGCCTATTTTCTTCTTGCAGTTTCAAACTGCCCATATAACCCAGTAAACAGCCAGCATAACTTTAGTTCTTCATCAGTTACCCAGGCATTGATATGCCTTTGAGAATAATTCACTATTTCCATCTTCACCGTAGTGTTCCAGAGTAAAGTCAAACCACCCCCTTTGCCTATTGATTCAACTATAAAATACCCATCACAATTCAACATTCTCTTCAAATTGTCATACCTTCCAGCTTTAAGTTTGGTCTCCATAATGAAGACTAAATTGGGTTTCTTATCTTTTGCCATATTGTAAAGGTCTTGAACTGTCTGAGAGTTCCCAAACCCTCTTGCATGTAAAGATAGACAACAACGATACCCCTTCAATTGGTTGACAAGGAGTTTACAATTAAGACAAAAAATAATTTACAAAATTATAAAATAATTTTTACATCAATTTTATTAATTTTTTATTGAGTAATGCTATATACAATCGTGAAGTATACAAGTGTCATACAATCTTTTTAAAAAAGAGTGAGGTCTACTATTAAAAAATTAAATTTTTTATCATATGAATATAATATTTAATCACTTTAAAAAAAAAATATGTGACACTTATACATTCCACGACTGAAAGTATTATTTCTCATTTTTATTAGCTATATATATATATATCATTTCTCTTTTTTATTACCTATAAATATATTTATAGTTTTTCAAAGATAAACACGTCAACTCTAACACCCCTTATGTCCTTGGCGTTTGTCCTCGCTAAGAGTAAAAGACAGCAATACCGCATCTTTCTTATAGGTACTTCTAGTTGCCTAAGAAAAGAAAAAATAAATAAAAGTCAGAAAAGGAATTAAAAAATAAAAATAAAACGCGATACATCAATCGGAGAAATTTCAGAAAAAAGAATACACTGTTAGAAATGCGGAAACTTGTGGTGTAAGAGCGTTCGATATATAAATATATATAGCATATACGAAGAATTTTGTATATATATATATATATATATATATATATATATGATCATTAGGTGTTTCAAAGGGAGCAGAAGAGAGAAAAGTTGAGGGGACAAAAGGCTTGGCTTAGACCACGTAAGACAAAGAAGACAAGAGCTTGTATCCACACCATTCCTTACATAAAATGAGGCACAAAAGCAACCAGCACTTCAGTTTTTTCTCCTTCACCACTTTGGATATACATCCACATGCATTTAATACAACCCCATCCTATAAAGTACAAAAACTTATATATATAGAGTATACCACGAATTATTATTATTATTATTATTATTATTATTATTATTATTATTATTATTATTATTATTATTACGGATCCACTAAAGTGAAATATCATAAATATTAATACCTTATTTTCCTTGGGAAAGTAGTCGATGCACATCAAGATGAGAAAATGAAATTACATCCTAAATTGGAAGAAATTATACACTTTTTCAAGTGAAATATCCATGTATGGATCGATCATTATTTTTTGTGGTACTGCTTTCAGAGTCAGACACATAGTACATATATATGCACCAGTAAACCAATCCGAATTACTTTCATCACCTACCTACCTACCGACCATGCGATAGGATTTTTCAATATTTACAAAATTAATCGACTTATTATTAATACAAGTCATTAATTAATTAATTAACTTGCATCTAGCCATTAATAATAGTTCTTGATGCTATGAACATATCATATGCATGTATGGCCAATATTTTTAGCTATTTAACTTTCCTCTTGCTTTATCAACAAAAAAAAAAAAAATTCCTCTTGCAGAAATAAAGCAAACAAATTAAGAAGAAAAAGGAAAAAAAAAAATGTAATGTCGTGCATTATATATATATATATATATATACAGACTGTCAATTTAATTCGTAGTTTCAGATCATAGTATTATTGGATTTGACTTGAGCTTAATTGCTTGTAGAAAAAAAAAAAAAAAAACTGACCTACTATTCATGTATATATTATATATATATGGTGGCTAGAATTTATAGACGGGGAGCGCTTTCATTGGCCCAAATGCCCCCAAAACCTCCGATAACATCTCCACCACTCCATATGAATGGGCAATGAGAAACTTCTCCACAAAATTCCATCCGCAGGACCGAGAAGAGCCAACGTCCCAAGAAAGAAAATTAGGAGAAGAAAAAGAAAGCATAAAGGACGATAGAGAAGAAGAGGAAGAAGAAGAAATAAGAGCTATATGTGAATGGGAATTCAATCTCTCCACTACTGTCTCTTCTAGCACAGCCGGAGCCGTGTCGGACACTCTCGGAGTGATCGAGTTTGACCCGTCTGACAGCTTTATAGCCACCGGTGGTATCGCGAGAAAGATCAGAATTTACAGTTTACGGTCTTTGCTACCACAAGGTGAGCGTAGTAATACAGCTTCCACTTTGTTAGACCATGCCAGTGCATGTGAGTTCTACATCTGCACCCCAGCTAAGCTTAGCAGCATGAGGTGGAAACCCGGTTCCGGCGGACAAGTTTTGGGGTCAGGAGACTATGATGGGGTGGTCATGGAGTATGACCTCGAGAGAAGAATACCCATCTTTGAGCGGGACGAGCATGGCGGCCGCCGAGTCTGGAGCGTGGACTATTCGCATTGTGATCCGGTTATAGGGGCATCGGGGTCGGACGACGGAACCATGCAGATGTGGGATCCACGATGCGAAGGTGGGAAATGCGTGGGTACGGTGCAGCCCAGCGTGGGGCGTAGTCCCGTCTGCTGTGTTGAATTCAATCCGGTTGTTGGGGCCTTAATCGCCGTCGGATGTGCGGACCGGAAGGCTTACGGGTACGACATTAGAAGAATGGCGGATCCGGTTGTAGTTTTTGAAGGGCACAGTAAAACCGTAACTTACGTTCGATTTCTGGATGCCCAAATGATCGTCTCAGCCGGGACGGATGGGTGTTTGAAGCTGTGGAATATCAATGACTCCCGTGTGATTCGCACCTACAAGGGACACGTGAACAACCGGAACTTTGTCGGGTTATCAGTGTGGAGGAATGGCGGGTTACTCGGTTGCGGATCGGAGAACAACCATGTTTTTGTGTACGATCTGAGGTGGGGCGAGCCTATATGGGTGCATGGGTTCGAGCCAGTGAGTAGAGCCGGGCGCGAGTATGGATTCGTTAGCAGCGTGTGTTGGAGGCAAGTGGGGGACGAAAGCTGCACACTGGTGGCAGGGGGATCAGATGGAGCTCTGCAGGTTTTTGTGGGCAAAAGGAAGCCAGCAGGTTCAAGTCTGTCGCATAAATGATATGCATTCATATATCTTTATTAGCACAAAGAGAGAAAAGAAAAATAAAGGCAGAAGCCATGCACTTTGCCTAGCTCATGTTATCTGATCTGTGCTAACAAAACCTGCA
Source organism: Pterocarya stenoptera (assembly GCA_003123785.1). Lineage (NCBI taxonomy): Eukaryota > Viridiplantae > Streptophyta > Magnoliopsida > Fagales > Juglandaceae > Pterocarya > Pterocarya stenoptera. The sequence continues at coordinate 18,228 of QEOT01123829.1, forward strand.
TGGTGCATTTTCTCGAAGCCCCGTGTTTTAGGGGAGATTTGTTGAGTTTCATTTGTTTTGACTGTCTTTAACATTTTTGCAAGGCAAGGCAACCTTCACAGTTACTGCATGGTTGTACTATGGCCTGCAGTAAGCTGATCTTTTTTTTTTCTGGGCAACCTGCTGTAAGCTAATTGAATGCCTTTATTATTTGCAAACGTGGCCTTGTTTGTATTTTGTTTTGCTACTTGAGATAAATGTTCATCCAATGTACTTTATACTTGGGACAACATGAAGAAAACAGTCTTTTTGCTTCATATCAACATGCAGGCACAAATTGTTGGCACGCCCTTTTGCACGATGAAAAAGAGTATGGCCGGGTTCACTCAAATAACTATTGGAGAGATTGTCAAAGATTTTTAATTGAATCATTGAAATGTTTGTTCTCAGGGATCATGCATTTTGGTACGCAGGATTTTAAGAAAAAGAAGGATCAAATATCAATCATATCATGTGTAGTATGGATCAGAGATAGATGATCTTTCTTCCTTTGAAAAAAATCTGTTTCTTAGCTTATTTAGAGGGCGAAAGATCAATCATATGCAATGCGAATAGATGGTGATCTTTCTTAGGATGAAAGATTAATCATGAAGTGCAACGCAGATAGATGATATTTTTTCCTTTGAGAAATTATGTTTATAATTATGAGCTTATTTACCTACAATTCAGACTGGCCGCAAGCATTGACATTGGCTTAGTTAAAATGCTTTTTTATCTTTAAATTTAACTAATATCATTCACATTTAGCTTACATTGAATTAGTCAAACTGATTCTATCTAAAATATGAATTACAGTAATTCTATCATTTTTTTCAAATATGAAATATACTTTAGTAAGTTTGAATGTATTTTTTTTATTATATTTTGGCACCCTTCCCGCAGCTCTTTTTTTTTTTTTTCCATCTTTCTCTTCTCCTTGTTATATGCTTGTGATCATGTGATTTTCTTGTATGTTATTTTGCTATATTTTTGTTAAACGGAGGGGGGCACCCACATGGGCAGACCTCCCATTTCATGCACATGCAGTAACGCATGGCTTAAAGCCATGCGTTGCAACGGCCTGTAAACGCATGGCTTTAAGCCATGCGTTACTGAATATTAAAGGCTGGCCTTTAAGGCCAGCCGTGTAGGGGAGGCTATATATAGCCCCCTCATTTTGGTTCTAAAAAATTAATCGACTTAGAAAAAAATCTTTCTCTCATTTGTTCTCTCTTGAAATAGTTTTTAGATTGTGGATTTGTTAAGTGTTACTTTAGTTTTTTAACTACGTAGTACACTTTACCACTAAGAGGAAAAGCTTGGTTTTTCTCGATCTGGAAAAACTCGTGGAGCAATTTTATAAGCTGAGCTTGAGGTATTTTTTCTGCTGTACTTTCTTACATTGATATCAGAGCCATCGTAATTGCTTCTAGTTTTTTTTATTTGCATATGCATGTAAATTGTAAATGTGCCATTTTATTTTTTTAAGCTGACTGCTGCTGCAAAGTTAAAAAAAAAAAAAAATTATTTGGCCGAAGCCGGTGCAGTGGTGCAGCGCGCACCAACACATGGTGGTGCAGCACGCACCACCTGAATGTGGTGGTGCAGCGCGCACCGTAGGGTGCTGCGCAGCACCCCTGATATGGTGCTACGCACACCACGGTGCTGCATGCACCGACTGGAGCCCAGGGTGCATGGTGCACCGTGGGGGCACCCAGTGGTGCTGCGCGCACCAGGACGGTGCTGCGCTCATGTCACGACCCCGCCCCACTAAAGGGAGCGAGATCGCCACTTCCGTACCTATTACTCACGTATTTACTTTTTTCTTTTCTTTTCCTCTTCTTTTCTCTTCTTCCGTACATGGTCGATCCAACCGGGAATACACTAAGCTTCCGCCTCTCTCTCTACAGTAATGCCTTGCTCCCCAGCATTTCCTTCATTTCCTGGACGTTTAAAACATTAAAACAAAAGTGAGTCTAATACTCAGTAAGTAGTACACCATACAGTGAACATACTAGGCATCTATTCTTTTCCTTTAGAAAACATGCATACATAACATTTGCATTTTTATTTCATGCATAAACATTCTTAGATATGACTAAGCTTTCATGCATAAACATTCTTTTCATGCTTTTCATGCGTAACATACTTTTCGTACATTACATCTTTTTACTTCATAGGCCATTGCACACTGTTACGCCCCGCGTGCTAGGATTAACGGTCTTTCAACTTATGGATTCACCCGTGGTCACGGGTTGGAATCCCATTCCGTCAGGTTATAGCACTGGGTGCACTACCAGATACTACGACCCGGCATTGCAATCTGCCCATTCATTCATTGGGTACCCTTTTTCATGCATGTGGCCGTTATGTATTTTTATTCATTGAAACGTTCATTTCCTTTTTAATCCTTCGTACTTTCATTTCTTTCAGTCATTTTTCATTTAACAGTTTATTCATAGGAAAGGAACGTCACTTAAAAACATGAGCTTATCATCGTTTAAAAGCATGAGCTTAAACATCATTGAAGGGCATGAGCTTAAACACCCTTTAAAGCATGGCTTAAATATTTCTTAAAAGCATAGGCTTAACATCATTCAAAAGCATAAGCGTAACCATCCTTTAAAAACGTAAGATTGACATCCTTTTAAAAGCACGAGCATAAATATCATTTAAAAGCTTGAGCTTACACGTCATTTAAAAAAATATAAGCTTAAACCTCATTTAGAAAGCAGAAGCTCGATCATCATTTAAAAGCATGAACTTAACATCATTTAAAGCACGAGTTTAGATATCATTAAAACACGAGCTTAAACTTAATTCAATCTAAAAGCACGAGCCTAAACATCATTAAAAAGTATAGGCTTAAACATCACTTTTCAAGATTTCCTTTAAAATGTCAGTTCATGGCATCCTTTAAAACGACAGTTCTCAGGGACCTTTTAAAAACGTCAGTTCTCAGGGACATTTAAAGCATCGGTTCGTAGGGATATTTTAAAACTCATTTAAAACATCACTTGAAGCATAAAACATGAGACGTTCCATTCATTTCCTTTCCTTTACATGTAAACATTTTCATCGTCATTCTTAATTTAATGCACATGCGTTTTCATGAACAAGATACATTTCATGCTATACTACATATAGGAAATAATCATAAGTTTCTTGAGAACAAGCATGGAAATCTCATGACTTAGAATCTACATGCATGCATTACTATATACACGTACACCCAATTATAATCGATAGGATACTTAACAGGGGCTATTAAGAAAGGGCTATACATACTATATTCATTTATTTAGAGAAACATTTACAATGAGAGATATATTCTTTCATAAATAAAGCATGGTGTAAGAAACATGGTCATAGCTACTTACCTTTGAGCTTTACTAGCAATTTCCTTTGATCTTGAAAATAGACTCCTAATCCTATCCAATAAAAGAGGTAGATATATTAACATCCACCTTACTTTAAGCCTTACTAATCGATACGCTCATACGCTCACTTAAATTCCATCTTGGAATTAAACATTCCCTTAATTCGTTCGGCTACCCATCAATCATGGTATTAAGCCAAAACATTAAAGTATTTATTCTAAACATTTAAAAGAAACTTATGAAAATAGATATCATACTAGCTACCTCTTCTAAAGGTAAATGTTTTCTTCATGAAAGATAGGTGAAAAAAATCATAGATTAAAATGCATAAATTGTAGGAATTGTTTAAAGAGAAAAAGAATAAGGAATTTGATTTAAATCTGAAAATTTTCATCAAAAGGAGCATTTGACAGCTTTGAATGTCATTTGGAGGGTAATTAAACAAAAAGGTCAAGGCTTACAAAGGGTTGGTTTTTGCCACTTCTTTTCATTGGTTTTCCATGCTAAACTCTATCTTAATTTGAGCTAAGCAAAACTTTGAGCAAATGGATGGATTTGGGCTGATTTAAGTCCCAATAAAAACATAGAAGAATTTCTAAAACTCTTGGACAGCCCATAGGCTTAGTGTTTTCATGTTCTTGAACATCCCTTATTAAATCCAAATTTCAATTACATAATAAACCATATCAAGGATATTAAAGCTTAGGAAATCATTTATTATTTTCTAAAAAAAAACAGATTACAAAACATAAATATAGCACAAGGCAAACTTAAAGTTTTCAAGATAACTTACTAGTTTAAATTAAAATCATTAGAAGCTCACTTAGGCCAAAAGTTCAATAGGAAAGTTATGCTAAAAAAAATCATAACTTAAATTCCATCAATGTAACACATAAAGTCATAGCTTAACTAGAATTAAATCATGGCTTAGCTTAATTAAAATGCAAGGAAAATTATCACAAGGTGCCTTGCAAACACACGGCTGGAACCCAAAAACAGAACACACACACACACGGCTGGAACATACCAAAACAGAACATGGTTCGGCACACACACAACACCATCATTCCTCTATTCGGTTACCACCTAATTAGAACAAGTATTGGAGGAAACAAAAGAGAAAACAACCTAGAACTACTGCACAACAACCGGCCAACACAGAAAATTCGAAAACCCCAATACAGAGCACACATGGCTGGAACATAGCATGGCTTTCCCCATTCGGTTTCTACTTAGCTAGGGCATAAATCAAAAGGAACAAAAGAGGAAATCAACTCATAAATCATCACATGAAAATCGGTTGCCCAGAAAATTTCGAAACCCCAGTACATGGCATGAACGAACTTAACATTGTTTCAATCCACAATAATTTCGGAACATAGAATATTACCTGACTTGGCAAGCTTCAAACGAAGAGAGGAGGAGGGAATTTCGAAGATCCAAGGCCATGAAATTCATCCTCCATGAAGCGGCTTCAACCGAATCTTAGGCTTGGAAGAGGAAGGAGGAATCGGCTGGAAGAACAAGAAGGAGAAGCCGAGAGGGTCTTCGTGCGGAAATGGAGGGACTGCACATGGGGCTTTGCAGTATTCCTCTTTGGCTTGATCTGGAAGCTGTGTTTGGCGTGTAGAGGAAGAAGAGAGAAGGCGAATGGATGGATGGAGGTTTACTCTTGGCTCAAACGTGTAGGAGAAGAATGAGAAGGGAGAGACCCAATTGCCTTGAAGGAAATGAATCAGTCAACACTTAAAATTGGGTCAAAGCTTCCCTTGGAAGCTAAAGGAATGGAGGGTTTGGATTAATCTTTAGAAAATTATGCTTATCCTATGGTGGATAATATTTGGGCCACTCTTTAATTTAAATAAAAAGGTATGGGCTTTAGAAAATATATTTTAAGACCTGAAAATATTTCCTTAAATTATTTTTAACGACCCACATTAAAATAAGAGCACACACATCTTGAAATAAAAATAATAAAATATTAAAATCATAAAAATCTTAATTTCAAAATATTTGACTTAATAAACTAAATTGAAATAAATGACGTAAAGATCTACGTAGTAGGATGCGGGTATTACAGCTTACCTCCCTAGGTGCTGCGGCAGCACCCAGCCTCCTCTGGAGGTTGTTTCCGACGAAAAACAACACCGGTAAGCCCTCAAAACGGTGGCCGAAGTGATCTGATTTTTCGATTACTGTTCACGTGAACAGTAACCCGCTGGAGGTAGAAGATGACTTCTAAGTCATCAACGGGCTAGGCTGAAACTATGGGCTAGGCCGAACGGCCCATTGTTTTTTCTGTTTAAAAAAAAAATTAATTGGGCCATTTTCAGCCCAGGTTTTTTTAGTTTTTTTTAATTAAGCCCATTTTTTTTAAAAGGATGTAAAATTATAAAATGGCACAATGGGGTTTTGAACCCAAGACCACCTACTAAACTAAGGAGATAAGCGCACCACTGGGCTGCGAATATTCTTTGGTTTAGGTGGAGTTTTTTTTATTTATTTTTTTTATAAAAAAAATATAAATAATAAATAATAAATAAATAAAATTGCATGAATTACTATATGCTTAGATATATTGATATATTACATGTGATCTTTTGTTTAATGATTTAGATTAAATATGATAACATGTAAATATTTAGTTATATTCATGCTATTGTTTTTTCCATAATGTTATATTACATGTGATCTTTTATTTAATTTTTATTAAATATGATAACATGTATGTGTGAATTGAACATGTGAAAATGTGATTATTTTATCATCGTTGAATGTTAAGACTTGAATGTTTAGACATTAATTTTCATTTTTTTTGTGATAAAAATATAGAAAATCCCACTAAGTAGCTTTAGTTAGAATTGTCAGTATGAATGATAGGCTGAAAGAATTGCAGTGACCCCAGTAAGAACTGTAAATGCACTGTATAGCCAAAAGACCATGGTGACCCCAGTAAGAACTGTAAATGCATTGTATAGCCAAAAAAGACTACAGTGGCCCTAGTAAGAACTGTAAATGCACTGATGGAACAAGAAAAATGGATTGTAATGGTCTCATATGAACCATCTTTGTAGACTGGCCCAACAGGTCACTGTAGTCTGGCTGTCTTTGTAGACTGGCCCAACAGGTTGCTATGGTCTGGGTAGCTGTCCTTGTAGACTGGCCCAAAAGGTTACTGCGATTTTAGTAGGTTATGTCTTTACATATGACTAGGACTAGGAGACTACTTAAGATAGTGGGAATATGGTTAAGATTTATAATGATAAATTCTTCCATATTTTTTAAATAATTTGCGCATGAATTAGGTTAGAAATTTAATAATCGGATATTGTGGCGCAAGAGATGATTATGAAGCCTAGCGATTTTTCGATCTTGCGACATGTCTAAATTATTCTTTTTCTATCTTGAAAGGACGCGGCAGATTTCTTAGGTGTGTGTATAATATTCCTTCTTTGTGTATTGTAGTGATATGGCATCCAAGACTATAGTTGCCGACTTAAACAAATGGGAGAAATTAGATGAAAAAAACTATGACATATGGTATCGCAAGATCCAATATGTCTTAGATGAGCAAGAGGTTTTGGAGGCCTTGTCTCACACCCTTACTATGCCCGCGGAAGGGACCTCGGAACAACATAAAATAGATCAACAAGCCTATACTCAATGGGCTAAGAAAAATCAGTGCGCGCGCATAATAATGTTAAGCAACATGCACAATGATCTAATGTGTGAGTTCGAGGTCTATGACACTGCCCAAAGCATGTGGGAGGCTTTAAAATTGAAGTTTGGTGGAACTTCAGCCACTAGGTTGCATGGATTAACCATGAGGTTCGACTCCTATAAGATGCGCTCTGACCACACGATGAAGCAGCATCTTAGGGCTATGTCAACTATGATCCGCGAACTTAGATCGGCAGGAAACAACCTGATAGATGAACAGCAAGTCCAGGCAGTGATTAGGTCACTATCAAATTTTTGGGAGAATATGAGCCAGAACCTGACGCATAACGAGAATATCAAAGACTTTGATGATGTCTCGCGTCACTTAGAATTGGAGGCTGAGCGCCTAGAGGCTGCTAAGCCCAATCATACGGCCTATGTGGCTAATTCTGGTTCGCGCAAGGCATCAAGGCCTAAGCGCAAGAAGCCCAAGAATGGAGTAGCTGCTGGACAAATCAAGAAGGTGTCAGGAACTTCCCAGCGCAGCAAGAGGGGCAAGCGCGGGAAGAACAAGTCGAAATTAGAGTGCTTTAACTGTGGAAAGAATGGCCACTTCGCTCGTGACTGCACTGAGCCGAAGAAGGTACACTCTGACTTTTCTCGCATTGTTTTTGTAACTAGCCATGTGATGGTTGCTCATTCCTATCCTATGTGGATTGTTGATTCAGGAGCGACCGAACACATAGCGCGAGATAGAGTCGGATTTGTGGAGTATCGCCGGATTCCAGCTGGGATTCGTGATATCAAGGTGGGGAATGGAGCTAGCGTGCAGGTACTGGGACTTGGTACCTACAAGCTAGACTTGCGGGGTGGCCGCACTCTTTTCCTCCACAATGTGCTATACGCTCCCGAAATCCGACAAAATTTACTTTCCGTAGTTACTCTATTAAAACTTGGTTTTCAGATTGTATTTGAAAACAATTATGTTTCTTTTCATTTGGGCCATGTGTTTTATGGCAATGCTTTTCTTCAAGACGGTTTTATGATATTAAATTTGAATTATTCAAATATGAATCAGTCAATTGCTTTTCTTTCTGCATCTGATAATATGGATTCATATAAATGGCATGCTAGGCTTGGCCATATAGGGTAAGATAGAATGACTCGGTTAGCTAAAGAGGGCTTAATAGGCAATCTCGCTAAAGTCATATTGTCCACATGTGAACATTGTCTAATGGAAAAAACTAAAAGAAAATCGTTTGGAAAAGCCACTAGGGCATCTTTTTCACTGCAATTAGTCCATTCAGACATCTGTGGTCCAATGAGTGTGAGGGCAAGACACGGAGGTGTCTACTTCATCACATTTATAGATGATTTTTCACGTTACGGTCATGTCTACTTAATCTCCCATAAGTCTAAAGCATTGGAGTGCTTTAGGCGGTATCTAAGGATGGTTGAGAATCAGTTAGACAAAAATTTAAAAACTCTAAGAACTGACCGAGGACGAGAATATCTCTCTGAGCAATTTAAAAGGCTCTGTGATGAAAAAGGAATCAAAAGACAGTTGACGATGCCAAGTACGCCACAGCAAAATGGTGTGGCGGAAAGGAGAAATCTAACACTGCTTGAGATTGTTAGGTCAATGATGGCGCAAGCAAACCTTCCAATTTCTTTTTGGGGGGATGCACTTTTGAATGCTGCCTACATTCTTAACCGAGTGCCCTCCAAATCAGTAACTTCCACCCCATATAAACTATGAACCAGCGAAAAACCCAATTTGAGTAACTTGCGGCCATGGGGTTCAACAGGCTTTGTTCATGATCTTTCTCATAAGTATGGAAAATTATGCCTTAGAGGGAAGAAGTGCATCTTTATAAGGTACTCAGAACACTCTAAAGGGTATGTGTTAATAGGTGAACAAACTGATGAAAGTGTGACTGAAATTGAATCACGAGATGTGGACTTCATTGAAAATGAATTTCCAAGTAGAGGTGAGGTTGATAGGAGTTTAGAACTTTATGAGATTATGGAACAAGAGGAAAGTGCTCCAAGGAATTTAGTTGAGAATGAGGAAGAAATTCTTCAAACTCCTACAAATAAGGACTTAAATCCGAGTGGGAGCACACCACTTATCAATCAATCACAACAACCTCAGCCGCGTAGAAGCACACGTGAAAGTATTCCCCGTCGTCGTTTTGAGATTGAAGGGGAAGCTTTTATGGTAGCTCCGCATGATGATGATGAGCCTAGGACAATTCATGAGGCTCTCTCATCTTCTACTAAAGATGAGTGGATGAAAGCTCTTAATGATGAAATTGAGTCTATGAAAACTAACCAGGTCTGGGATCTGGTTGATCTACCGACAGGGCGTAAGACTATTGGGAACAAATGGGTTCTTAAAGTCAAACGCAAGTCGGATGGATCGATAGATAAGTACAAAGCTCGCTTAGTGGCGAAAGGATATACCCAACAGGAGGGTATAGACTATGAAGAAACTTTTTCACCAGTTGTGAGGTTTGCTTCAATTCGCCTGATTCTAGCTATAATAGCAAACATGGATTTGGAACTCTATAAAATGGATGTTAAGACAGCATTTCTCAATGGAGAACTAGATGAGGAGATCTATATGGATCAACCAACGGGTTTTGTGGCCAAAGGTCAAGAGCGCAAAGTGTGCAAGCTCAAACGATCTATATATGGCCTAAAACAATCATCTAGGCAATGGTACCTCAGATTCCATCGAGCCGTTCTTTCGAATGGGTTTACGATGATCACAGAGGACCATTGTTTCTATGTCAAAAGATCCAAGAAGAGTTTCATTATGTTGTCATTATATGTTGACGACATACTACTAACTGGAAATGATAAAGGGTTGATAGTCGCCACAAAAGAGTGGTTATCCTTTAATTTTGAGATGAAGGATATGGGTGAGGCAGAATACATTCTAGGAGTTAAGATCTACAAAGATCGCTCAAAGAGAATATTGTGTTTGTCCCAACAGACTTACATAAAGAAAGTTCTCGAACGCTTCCTAATGAGTGAATGTAAACCCATTGACACCTCTGTTACAAAAAGCGAGAACTTATCTAAAGAGTTGTGTCCTAAGACTCAAAAAGAAAAGGAAAAGATGGCACGTGTCCCTTATGCTAATGCTGTGGGTAGTCTGATGTACGCAATGATGTGTACTCGGCCTGACATATGCTATGCAGTTGGCCTAGTAAGTAGATTCCAATCTAACCCTGGACTGGTTCACTGGAAAGCAGTCAAAAGGATTATGCGATATCTGAAGGGAATTGCAGACTATGAACTGTGCTATCAAGGTTCAGATTTGCAGCTAAGAGGTTACAGCGATGCCGACTGGGGCAGTGACCTAGATGAGCGTAAATCAACCACTGGGTATTTCTTTCTGCTCAACAATGGCGCCATTACATGGAGCAGCAAGAAACAACCATGTATAGCTTTATCCACCATGGAGGCAGAATACATAGCTTGTTCTGCAGCAGTTCAAGAAGCTGTTTGGTTACGGAGGTTCCTCAAGCATTTAGATATTGGCACGGATACTTCAGATCCGATGACAATATTCTGCGATAGCACGGCTGCTCTTGCATATGCTAAGGACTCTAAGTATCACGGAAGGACCAAACACATAGATATTAGATATCACTACATTAGAGACATGGTAGCGCAAAAGGAAGTGGTTCTGAAACATCTTTCTACGAGTCGCATGGTTGCTGATCCCTTAACAAAGCCTATAGCAAGAGATGTCTTTGAGGCTCATGTTAAGAATCTAGGACTGCGTAGATTATAAATGTAATTTGTATTACAAATGACATTGAGATGTAATATTTCATTTGGGATATTAATACAATATGATTCAGTTATTGTCTTTATTGTATTGTTTTTTCTAATACACACATAAGATATGTCAACAGGTTTAGATCGGCTCACTCACACGAGCGATCGCCTCTAACTCTTGAGTAGCGAGTAGAGATGAGACATTGTGTCCCTAGGTACTTGTCCAAAGGGATAAGTTGGTTGATACAAAGTATGTCGCCTTAGTGGGAGCTAAGATGAGGTCCATTGAATGGACTATGCATGGGTTACCCCACCATCCATGTAGCCTGTAGTTAGCCAGATACGAGATTTTCTTTGACGCCTTGAAGGCGAGCAAATGGAGGAACTCGGGTTAGACGCTTAAGGAACGACTAGACTAAGATCTGTACGGTGTTGATATAGACATATGCTCTTTGAGAATGAGAAATCCACCGTAGCGTATTTCATACTACATGTGCTTATTCGACCAAATGAGTAAGTGAGTAAAAGGTTTCCCTCTTTATCACTGTGTGAGTCTCATTTTTTTAAAGTATCCTTTACTTTTGACTATGTCATGAGATGGAGGTTGTGATGTCTGCTACTTTGGCATGTTGTCTATGGCCATGATTAATACGGTCTAAAGAGGCATTGCTGGGAAAGCGGTTCGACCAAAGTTGAATGATATGAGTACAAAGGGAAAATTCTTCGATATCGCATCTTCAATAGTGTTTGCTGTTGTCAAACTATGACGCTACATACTGGTAGCGACTAAGGTTATGAACATATTGAAATGATTTGGAGGTTGTCAAGCATTGTTCTAAGTTTTCTGAACTCAAGAGGGTCTTGAAAATGTTAGACTTGATGCGATCGAATGAGTCTAGGACATGACCAGACACTTTAGGGATGTTACTATACTAGTCTTCTCTGGGAGAGATTTAGTGTATGTACTCCCACCTTTCTACAGATGTGCTTGGTGGTCGCACGGCCTATTTGCTATATGTGAACAAGATTGAGAACATTAGAGAGATGCAGACCTAAGGTCATGCCCACTGTGTGCAAGTGGGAGATGTTAAACAGAGGGGGCACCCACATGGGCAGACCCCCCATTTCATGCACATGCAGTAACACATGGCTCATGCGTTACAACGGCCTGTAAACGTATGGCTTTAAGCTATGCGCTACTGAATATTAAAGGCTGGCCTTTAAGGCCAGTCGTGTAGGGGAGGCTATATATAGCCCCCTCATTTTGGTTCTAAAAAATTAATCGACTTAGAAAAAAATCTCTCTCTCATTTGTTCTCTCTTGAAATAGTTTTTAGGCTATGGATTTGTTAAGTGTTACTCTAGTTTTTTAACTACGTAGTACACTTTACCACTAAGAGGAAAAGCTTGATTTTTGTCGATCTAGAGAAACTCGTGGAACAATTTTATAAGTTAAGTTTAAGGTATTTTTTCCGCTGTACTTTCTTACAATTTTGAAATTATAATATTATATATTGTTGGATTGTGAAATTAAAAATGAATATAATTGTTGAAGGTTATTGAAGATTATAAAAATAAAATAAAAAATATAAATTAATTAAATAAATATAACTAATAATTTATTATTATAAAAAATGTGATGACTAAGCCAATATAGATTTTAAATACTAAGTGATTAACTAAAAATTAAAAAATTATATATCTTTAAAAATTTAAATATTGAGATGACCAATCCAATCCTACCATCGGTTAGTATTGCAAAACATTTGCAAATGTTTTGAATTATTTCTAATGACGTGATCGGTGATCCCATGGTACTGAAGTGTGCTCGTGGCCCCGTGGGTAGGTACGTAGAAAGCATAACTTTTTTTTTTCCTCTCATATTTTTCAAAATCGCCCAACCAATCAGGGTTCTGAGTCTTCTGACCACTAATCTCATTAAAGTGGATCTTCAATTAAACTTATATAATAAATTTGAGTAATTTTCAAGTCTTTAGCACTCCCAATAACTTCTTCATCTTATACTTTAAAATATATGATTAAAATTTATTTTTTTTATTTTATATATTGACTTTTACAATATACCATACATCAGCTTATCTATTTTTTCTTCATATCATTTAAATATTATATTTTTTAATCTTTTTTATTCATTTCAAATATTTTCTCTAACTATCAATAATATCTTCACATTTTTTGATATTTGCAATGTTTCTTCATATATAATGTCATATAATTATATTTCATTTTAAATTAATCCAAATTTATAAGTTAAACCAAAATAAAAATTATTTTAAAAAATAAAAATAAGAGATTATATAATGAAAATATTCTCAAAGTATATTAAGAAAATATCCATTCAAACGCAAGGGTGGGACCTTATAAATAGCAATTATCTGGTGCTATGGATCTTCCAACTATTTTGAATAACAACAATCAAAATGTTTACGAGTAATGAGGAAAATCGAGGACAAGGAGGGAGAGAAATTAATAAAATAAGTTTAGAATTATGAATAGGATCCTCTACATGTAAAGGGATTACTGTATCAAAATGTAAAATATTTGTAAAATAGAACATCCGATAGAGCCCTCTTTTAAGAACGTTTTTCTATATTTTGACGAAAAGTCTATTTTACATTAGCTATTGTGAGTGTTCTGAACTTTTTACTGTACTTTCTGTTTAGGATTTCAAAACTTGTACCTTTTCCTTTTCATGATCTCTGCAAATGTTACGGATTTTTTTTGTTTTGTTTTTTGCAATCGAGTCAAAGATATAGGTCATGGGGTAGGTCAACATGCACGATACCTGATTATTTAGGAGAAATGATAAAATAACAATCCCTTTACAATTTTTCTACAACCTTTCAATAAAAAAATATATTTTTAAATATTTATTTTAGTTTTGATTTTGATTTAATATGTTTAAAATTTTAAAAATATTATTTTATTAATAAATTGTAAATAAAATAGAGATAAATTGTAAGGCTATCATTGCTCTTCAACCCAACTTTACAAATGAAAGAAGGATTGAAATACATCCCGGGATTTCAATAATTGTCTTATCACAGAATATATAAATTTAAGGCGCATTACGTAGTATTATGAGTTTCTCCTCGCTTTAATACGAGGGCAGTACGACGGCAGTGTCTCTTTCGCAAATGTTTTATAAAAAAATATATTCATGTTCATAGTTTTCATTATAAAAAAAAGAATCATAATAGATGGAATGGATTATGGATGACAATATATGATACGACCTATAAATCTATAATGTATATAATATGAAATTAACGGATTTGAGTTTAATATTAACGAGTTCAAATTAAAATACGATTTATAAACTGGTCAACCAGTTTATTTCAAAATCCAACCGTTTTAATCTGTTTAGATTTTATTTAAAAATTATAACTTTATTATTGTTGAGTTATAATTTTGATATTTCTCTTTTTTTTTGGTTGCACCGGATATCCAGGAGTAACGTTTTAACTAATCCCGAGGTACACATGTCCTTGATAAGGAGTTTCTCATAAGTGTACTTAGTGGGATTTGAATCTTGGACCTTAGAGGGAGCATACCATCAAGAAGACATTTACCACTTGAGCCTATCCCTAAGAGCTTTTTGATATTTCTCAGTATGACTTTTTATTGTTGGGATTGTAATTATGGATGTATGCATATATTTATTATTTTAGGACTTGTAATATCTGTTTTATTATATGTTAGAATTTGAAAAGTATTGATATTTTTTGTTAATAGGTTGCCTTATTTTTTTAAAGATAATGTGATACTAATAAATATAGATTTTAACTTTTATGTGAAATCATGTTAATCAGATCAAATTGGTTGTGCGTATTAGTTCAACCCATTTATATGAAATAGATTTAAATAGGTTAAAACGAGTGACCCAACCTGACCCGTTATTTAAATAGGTCGGATTAAGGTTTAAAATTTTGACGCATTTAACTTAACAAGTAGATTCAAATTGACCTATATAATCAAATTTATAAATTGATACCACAAGCGCACGATTCAAAAATACGAATTACCAACCGTAGAATGGATGTTGTCATTTTCATTTTCTCATGGCATACAAAGTGGTAAAAAGAGATATCCAAGAAGGGATGCCATTTTCTGGTTCGGATAGTTAAGGAATTAGTTTAAATTCGATTCTTTATAGATACAAGTAAAAAAGATAAAAGACTTATATCCGTTCCTTTATATTTATCTTTTGAAAAAGTCTATTTACAACCGGTTGGGGAACCGGGCGCGCAACCGAATCCTACGTGGCAGTAAACGGCGTCGTTTGTTGTTTGAATTCAAAATAACTTTCCTGCATCAAAAAATCGCACTTTCCCACTTCAGTCCCTCACTTTCTCTCGCACGACCGTAACCCCTTCTCTTCTCCCCACTACTTTCTCCCGCACGAACGTAACCCCTTCTCTTCTCCCCACTCCCATGGTCTTCCCCAAGCCGGTTGCAGGAATCCACCTTTCCAGCCACGAAGCCGGTTCGTCTTCAACAAGATATCTGAAGTAATCTTCTCCTCTTCTATTCCTCTTCTATTTCTCTTGTCCTCGAACCCAAGACCCACAAACCCTGCTACGTGTGGCTCGTACCACATCACCGAAGTGCTGTCGTGTTCAAACACTAGATCTGAAATGTGAAGCCCACAAACCCTAACCCTAACCATAAACCCTAACCCTAACCCGAAGCCCTAACCCTAACCCTAACCCTAACCCGAAGCCCTAACCCTAACCCTAACCCGAAACCCTAACCCGAAGTTTGGTGTTTATCAGTGTATGCATGTTGGTGTCGTGCTGATTTTGTTGAAGTTTGGTGTGTTTAAATTAGTGTATGCAGGTAAATGGACTTCACTGCATGTATAGATTGTAGACTTTTTTCTAAGTTTGCTTACTTGTATGCATCTTTAGTGATATCTCTTATGGTTTATTTTTACTAGAGATTGTTAATTTCGTATACTGTGTTATGTTTGTTCTATCTGGGGACTAGGTTACAAGAAATTAATCTGATGCTATCTCTGTAGACTGTGCTTGAAGTAAATGGAGGAAAGCCTGCAAGTTGCATATATAGAAGCTGTGATTCATGAAGATCGAGGACTTTAGAAAGCATTTTTGGTTTCAAAGTTTAATGTACCATAATTTATAAGCATTGCTAATTTATTATATTGCATTTAAACTGTTAATTTGTAATTTAATGTACAATTGATTGAATGGAATTTAGTGTCTTGTTATCAATTGAGTGATTAGTGGTTGTTTTGTACTCTGCAGGACTGGCTGAGGAGTGTACTCAGGTCTCACTTATGGGCTAAAGGAGGCTCGTGGAGTTCATGATTGGGTACTGTCCTGCATGTATGTTCCAACAAGCATGATATCATTATTATATATTTTTGTATATAATAAGTGAAATGGCCACAATTATGATCTAGGCCGGGGATGTTGATAATTGATCACTTTTCTTAATTAATTGTTCTGATCCTAACCCATGATAGATATATAATAGATTACACATCCATATAATATTATTCCTTGATCAACTCCAAGAAAGATCAAAAGGGCAGCTAAATTGTATTAAGTTGACGAATCTTCCTCGATCGATCGCTATATATATATATGCTCATCCAATTAATTATATATTTTCAAAGCTAAGTTTCTCTTGAAGTTATATACACATGCAGTAATTGGGTCATGATGAGATCAGCCACAGTACTTAATTTTGGTAGGCTTTGAGTGCTCCACCAAATAAAAGCAACTTATCATTCATGATTCTTATCTGGGAGTTTATACATGTTTTCTTCTTTGTGAGTTGAATCCCTTACCATGTGAACTAATTAAGTTGTGACTCATGATGAGTGCTCGACTTGATCATCATCATGCAATTCGGTTTCTTACGTTCAGTTTCTTTTTCTATATATTTCAGCTTAATGATTAATTAATATTTCTTGATTTGATTTACAAAAATAGTGCAGTAGCAGGAGCGATTACTGGGGTTATGTTGGCACTTACATGTGCTGCGTCGTTGTACAGAGTGATCTATCCATGTTATTTGCTGAGTTTCTTTGTATACATGTTATTTGTTGAGGAAGAGAACCATTCTACTATATACATGTTATTTGCTGAGTTTCTCTGACATAGAAATGCAAGTTTACAGGTCTTATTATCTCATAGATATTTGCAATGTGTTATTGATGATCATAGAAATTTCATTACTCCTGATTTCCCTCAAAATGTCTTTGCTTACCAATTTGCATATTTAATTTAGGCTGCATTCATATTTCACTTTCTCATACACTCAAACTTCTCGAGTCTTAGCTACTCTAAGTTGGGGGCAGGTTATTGTGGGAAAGTATATAAATGCCTTTCCATAATTTGGCTTTGGAGTACTTCACTTGGTTCTCATACTATTTCTAATGTCTTCATTTAAGGTGAAGTATGTAAAGAATAATATATCAATGAACTGAACATAAAGATGGGTTTTTCAGAATCTGAACATGGCATCATCCCAATCTTCTTCTTTAGTTAATGATTTTGACATGGATTCACCGGTTTGTTGGTGTGGTTTGAAAACACCACTAAAGACGTCCTACACTAAGAAAAATCCTGGAAGGAGATTCTTTGCTTGCCCAAAGTATTCTACGGTAAAGCAACATTCTCTTTTTGTCATATTTGCATATCGATTTGTTGGTTTGGATGTATTTAAGCACTGTTAACTGGGAGTTTGTACTGTGTGCAGGGAGATGCGAGGTGTGAATTCTTTGTATGGGCGGATATACTTGAGTTGCTAGAGGAGAACTGGAAATTAAGAGAAACAAAGGCTTGGAAGATGTGGGATGATGTAGTACAGCGCGAGTATGCCGTTCGGAAAAGGGAAGATAAAGTTAGAGAGATGGGGAAGAATCTAAGAAAGGAAAAAGCGAAAGTTATTGTTTTTGTATTGGGTTGTCGCTTTTGTTATCTTGTTTGCTTGGTTTGGATAAAGTCCATGTAAAAAGTCAACATGTTCATTTTGGCTGGTTTAAGAGACTATCAATAAGGTGGTTCTCGGGCTTGAGCATTTGTGTAGAACTTTCACTTTTCTATTTTTGGCATTGCTGTATATTTTGTTTTTATATTTTGGGCAGCTTGTGTATATTTTGTTTTCCTATTTTGGGCATCTAGGAGAAATTTTGTTATGGATGCCTGTGGAGAATTTATTGACATTAATAGTAGTGGTCTGAAGTAACATTTGATGAGCATTAGATTATGAGTATTTCTCCTAATCATTTTTCTGGTTTCATTGCTTGGTTTTGTACTAAAATGTGTTGATGAACGGGACTGAAATGTGTTGGAAATGTTGGCAGATATCTCTGAATATTGGTATTACAGGTTGTTTGTGAATTTCCCTAAAGTTATAAGTGAAGTCCATAAGTGAAGTTATAAGTGAAGTAGAAGGTGAATTTCTTCTTTGCCCAGATTTCGATGACTGCGATAATAAAAATACAGCTCCAATATATAATCATGTGGGAATGGTATCCAAAAAATAACAAACATTAAATGAGTGGAGTAATTTCCCATGTATGTATCCCATGTAAAATCAAAGCCAAAACTTACAGACCTCAGTTAAAACTTATCAGTTCCAAGACTACATAATTCTATATACATCAAACACAAGTCATATACTGCTTGGTTTCATTCCCAGAAAGTCTAAATACGTCAGAACAGTGAGTCATAAACACCCGTATATAGCTTGATGTGCTCAAAAAAACAAAAAAATCCACACGTTGGATAAATTAAGTAGCACAATATTTTTATATAAATGCTCTTTTTCCCAAGTGTTGAGCTCTCCAACTGCAAAATTCTCATCACTGTCATCATCACTGGATGATTTATCATGGTTGGATTCCTTGCCAATAACCTCAAAAGCTGCTCCATGTTCCAACAAGACCTCAACATTTCAACTTTCTCTCTATAAACGCACCTGCAGTTTGTGGAATGCCATCATTAACCATTAGATAACTCAATAACAGAAAATATATGAGTCAACACTGCAGGTTTAACCACTAGATTCAATCCATTATTAGTTTCCATAATTTATTAAAGTTTACTTATCAAATTTATAGTTTATTTATTTTTAGGATAAAATTTTATTCATTCAATCTTATTTCTTCATTATAGTGATACCCAACAACACTTCACAAACAGTTCCGAAGCCTCAACCAATTAATGTTATATTCCAAATATATAATTTTTTTGCTTATTTATATTTCTAAAATTTTATTCATTCATTAATGCTATTTCTTCATTCTAGTGGGACCTAACAACACTTCAGAAACAACCCCGAGGCCTCAAGATGGTATGTTTCAACATCTAATTTATATAAGTTTATTTATTTACTTATTTATATTTATGATATTTTATTTCTTCAATGTTATTTCTTCATTCTAGTGATACCCAACAACACTTCACAGACAGTTCCACAGCCTCAACCTCAAAATGGTATGTTCCAAATACCTAATTTGTTTGTTTATTTATATTTTTAAATAAGTATTCATTCAATGCTATTTCTCCATTCTAGCGGCACCAAACAACATTTCAAAAACAGCTCTAAAGCCTCAAACAATTGTATGTGTAAAACATCTAGTTTATAAAATTTTATTTATTTGCTTATTTATATTTATGATCTTTTATTCCCTCAGTGTTAATTATTTCATCATTAGTTTCCATAATTTATTAAAGTTTACTTATCAAAACAAGTTTATTAAAAGTCTCACTTGTAGCAAATCACTAGTACAATTATGTTATAACAATCTCAAACATGATCTTTAGAGTTCTTTTTTGAACCTCAATAAAACCCAAAATCAAGAAAAAGAAGAAGAACAATATTATGCAAACATACTGGCGATAATCAGTTCATTGCCGTGGTTGTGATCCATCAAACTCAACATGTAGTGGTTGTGATCCATCCAACCCAATGCGCATCTATAAGAAATATTAATTCATATATTAATGTGGTGTTGACATAGGTCATTAAAATACCGTTAGTTGACTGGATCCACATACGCTTTCTTGACTTTGAAGTATAGTTTCTAGGGGTTGGGTTCCACTAATGTCAGCAGCTGGTATGCTTTCTGTAATAGCCTGATGATAAAATACTCGTAAAAAATATAGCAAATAAACCATAACTCAAATATAAATATATACTTATAATATTACTTCCTCGTGTCCAACATTAGAGACGTCCGAATCTGAATAGCCAAATAGCCTCTTGCAAGTGTCCACGACTGGTGTATCTTCTCCATCTCGCTAATACAATAGTAACCAACTTGTTAGATAACATTTATAAACTGATTATAAAGAAGGGCATATTACAATAAACACCCTGTTTGCGTTTTCCCTTTCCCTGCGCTTTCTTCGTCTTCTCCTTAACTTTTCGCAGGTCTCTCTCCATCCTAGATGCTCTCCTCAGAGATGGGGGTCTACCTTTCCCTCGCACAACACGTGGGCTGAGTACTTGGGTTGAACTACCAATTGTAGTTGTGTCCTTTGTCGTGCCACCAACATTACAATAATTTTGAGTCATCGATGGGAGTTCTTGGTCGGCATTATAAAGGTCAATCATTGCATGCAACTTAGTCGTTGCATCCTCAGTATGCTTTTTCGAACCCGCTGCAGAAGTAATCATTTTATAACATATATTCAACAAGCTTGAATATCTATTAGCATCTTCCCGCTGATCCCCTGCGTCATAGCTGCTATGGATTAACGTATATCTTCTTTTGATATCCTTCCTCCATCGATCCAATATATACCTATCTGGTATTGTCTTAATCCCATTACATTTGAACACGGCGAAGATGTGCCGGCACACTATCCCTCTCATTTCAAATAAACCACAAGTACACTTGGCGACTGCATCTCCCTCACTAAAATCAACTGAATGTGTAACCAGCTTAGTGAAATCTTCGACACGTACCTCATCCTCTACCAAATAGGCCTTTAATGAACCATCCGCCTTAAGTAAAACTGGGTCCAAGTCAATAATGCCGGTAAGCTGATTCTGAACTTCTCTGAATTTAGCATTTGTGTACAAATCTTGATATCTCTTTTCAGCTGGAGATCTAGAAATGCAGGGAATTGTGACATTAAATGACTGAAAGTCTGCGCAATTTTCGTTCTCGATTTTTTTTTCAAGGCATTATCATACTGATCGACAAACTCTTTCAAGTTTGTCTTGGCATGAACATAACCATCAAAAAAGGCATTCATGGACTCACTTTGCTGCGTTGTACTCATTCCAGCCCAAAAAACCTCTTTCAAGAAGGCCGGTACCCAATGCGCACGCTCAATGTACAAACTCTGCAACCAGACATTTTCATGCAAGTTGTACGTGCTAATCAGCTGATCCCAACATTTTTCAAACTCTTCCGGCGTTTGGGTGTCATACACACATTTCATCAGTGCAGTTTTCATTCCACTTTTGTAGGAACTATAGCAACCAAGCTTTTCAGGGACTTTCTTCAGGATATGCCACAGGCAAAATCTATGTCGGCTTTCTGGGAAAACAATTGCAATTGCATTTTTCATGGCTCTATCTTGGTCGGTGATAATAGCCTTCAGTGCTATACCATCCATACACTGCAACCAGGTTTGGAATAACCACACGAAGGTCTCAGTATCCTCAGAGGAAATCAAACCAGCTCCCAACAAAATTGACTGCCCATGATGGTTTACACCAACAAATGGCGCAAAGGGCATCCCATATCGGTTCGTCAAGTATGTGGTGTCAAAGGTTACCACATCTCCGAAATATTGGTAGGCTTCTCTACTACGGGGGTCTGCCTAGAATACATTCTTCAACCTCCCGTCATCATCCAAGTCCATTAGTGCAAAAAATCCCGGGTTTTTGTATTGCATCCGCAAGAAGTAGTCTCGAAGTGCTCCAGCACCACCTGCGCCCAATCGTAGATGCCGTGCCTTGTCGATATAGTTACGGCAATCCTTTTCCAAAAACGGGAGGTTCTCAAAACCCCCCGCGCCAACAACAAGAGAGCCAAAACTCTTATTCATTCGGATGCCAGCCAAATCATTAGTATCTAGGACTCTTTTAATGGATTCACTCACTTCTCTATTACATCGAAAGAAGCGAGATTTTTTTGGACTGAGACCGTGGTTGTGGATATTGTGAACTGTAGTTAGCCGAAACTTTCCATCATCAGCTTTCAAGGCATTAATTTTTGCCTTGCATTCCGTCTTTCCTGTCGGACGTGGGTTAGCGACATTCAACATCCTATTCCGAGCCTTCCCACCACGAGCACAGGCAAGGGTGACATATCTAACGGTCTCATCCTCTCCCCTCTCACTCCTTTTTGTCATCACCCCAAACCCGCATTTCTTACCATATTCTTTATAATAACTCATTAAATCTTCTAGGGAATTAAACTTCATCCCCGACTTTGGCTCATCATCACCATCCACTTTCTCAGATGTTCCGGCACTGCCATACTCGGTTTCCTGTGAATCTGGTCTATCAGGATTAATGTCTTCAACTCTAGAAGATGTAGCTGGCGATTCAGTTTCTCCAACACCGGGTCTATTATCCTCCGTACCAAGTAATCTACTTGTAACGGAGGTATTGCTGAGAGACAACTGGCCTTCCATGCCATGTTGAAATGGGTAACTAGCATTCTGGAGAAAATGAAAAAAATACAATTAAACTCTTCAAAAAAACCATCTTTTCAAAATTAAACAGAAAACATGACATTACCACCACCTGTAGGTTGCTTGGATATTGGTTGACAGCGGGAAATGGCATGTCCTGAAATGTTATTGGATAAATTATTGATGTGTTGAGAAAATAAATATCAATTAATTTCGAATCTAATGTTATTGATATATTAAATAAAATAACATACCGCGTATTGGGGATTTGAGCTAGATGGTGTTGAATTAGATGGATGTTCTTTTCCTTTTTTCATGCTGAAAGGAAGACAAATGCAGCTTGTCAATAGCAATATTGTATAATTTCCCGCATTAAAATTATGTAACACCAAAATATAACAATTTTGGGCCACAATAACCCAAAACAAAAACTATAGATACTAAATCAGACACATGTGATACAAAAACATAGAATTAGATAGCATGCTTTCTCACCTATTTCTCTTTCATATCCAAGCAACGACATATATAGCCAAATGGCCTGTCTCGTTAAAAACAGCAAATCTTTTTACCTCCCCCAAATTTAGTATATAGATAATAATGGAACTAGCTGGGTTTCTAATGTATCATTAGGTTCTCCTCCTTTACCCTTTTTTAAGGACCAATTATTTATAGCATATGAGAATGTTCGATCTAAAAATAAATTAATAGGACTTAGATATAGATAGTTCAACTTTTGTGAAAACTACAACAAAAGCTTCAGATCTCCATAATACCGAAATATATATATTTTTTCTTTGCAGCAGGTATTATTTCTTACAACTACAGTTCACAATCATACAAAACAATAAGAAAATGGCCCCAAACCAAATCCTTACAAGCAGGAAGGACTATGATCAGGGTCTAAAATGAAATGAAATCATTATTCCTAGGAATAAGTGAGTTAATTGAATTACCTTTTTTTATATTCATAAAAACCATACTGTGTATATGCCTCGTTATAAATTATAATCACATAATATTCCATTTACAATACCCAAAAAATACAGCTTTCTCAGCAAAAGGGCATAAACATGTTCACTCTTTTAATTGTCACCGAGGACAATTAATTAAACTTCAGTTTTTGAATTAATTAAACGTTGAATCCCACAATTCTGATATTTTTATTTTCCAATTCTAATACTTAGCTCCAGTTTCTTACATGACCGATTAAACTTTAAATAGGCACCAACTCCTCACGAGTCCTCTTAATAAACAACAAAATGTTTATTCCTCTCACTGTAATTCTTGTGACTTGTATTCTGAAGAACCATTCAATGACTAAAATGGTTTTACTTTTTATAAGCAAAAGCTTTACTTTTTATAAGCAAAAACATTTTAGCAAACCAAAAGTGCAACAACCGAAGATGTATTTTATTTGTCAGGAGAAACTCACACAAAAGAGCAGGTACATGAATCCAAAAGGAACTAATTTTACCAGTAAAAGACATACATGAGAGTGTGTGAAGAAAGAACAACAGAAAATCAAATCTAAAATAAGAGAAAGAACTACTCAACGTGATAACTGGAACAAGCAGATCTGGAAATCAATGAAGTAGACCCACTTCGACGGCAGCTCAGATCCGGAATGTGTGACGAACGGCGACCGCAACAACCGGTTCTTCAGTCCACAACGACGGCAACGGAGACCACAAGGAATTGTTCCGAGATGGTTTCTGGTTTCAGCTCAAGCTTCGTCTTCTTTCTTTTTGTTTCGTCTCAGACCACTTTCCCTCCCTTTTCTAATTCATTCGTGTTTTTTTTCGTTTCTTTTTTTTTTTTTTTTTAATAATAAAAAAACCAGCTGACGTGGCAGTACCACGTCAGCCGGTTCCGCAATGCAACCGCATGGGCGGTTGCAAGTAGAAGAACTGTTATCTTTTTGTGGTAAAAAACTTCTCATCATGTCATAATAAATGTCTATCCGTCTCTCCGTCATTATGACTCATCACCATTTCTTTATTGTTCGGCTGAATATCTTTATATATAAAAAGTATGTATCTAACAGAAAATTGTTGTTTTAACAGTTATTTACTATGTTCCGTTAAAAATAACGTTTTCTTAAATTCTCTGTTATGTATTAACCATTATGTATAAAAACAATCTGAATTTAAAAAAAAAAAGAAAAAATTTACCAAATATTTTTCATATTCATTATTTACACCCAGATTCATGCATATGGAAATAAATTAAATGCCTCGTGCTCGAGATAATCACTTTCTCATCAAGTCATTCATGCATTTGACTCATTTCTTAAATTGTCCGTACATCAGTTGTATTCCCAGATTAACAAAACACTCTTCGTATTTCCAGATTCATGCATCAGTAAAAAATAAAAAAGCCTCAATCGAGATAACACCAGTTTTTCTTCAATTCTCATTATTTTCACTCCAGTACTTTCCTTCTCTTCAATTCCCATTATCCAGCAACAAAAATAAATAAATATAAACTAAGCAAACATGCATTGCACGTTGCTTTCAAATAATATTTATAATATGTAGTTATTGTTGATGTCATGTTTTGCGATTTGGACAATTCTATATTGTTAGGCTGAAGCCTAATTTCTACTAAATTAGAGAATGAGGGGCCTTGAAAGCCATGATACCTTTAACTTTCAAATTAGTTTCTGTGTAGGAGATAAAGAGAGAAAATAATTGCTTAAGAAAAATGATAGTAGAAGGATATTAGAATATAAACCCTCTTCCTGGTCGTGGGAGATGGTATTTATACCTGGTTGGTTGACCCTCATGGTGGGGTAGTGGGTGTGTCGTTCTGTACAAGTTCGGGTGTCCCTGCCACTAACCTATCGTGCTGTAAATTAGTCAAACTTGATGGTGGCTGCCTTTGACATCCTAGGAGTTACATTGTGGCATGCCGAACCTCGGGATGCATTAAATGCGGTATGACTCCCCTTCCTAGCGTGGTTTCCTCCATCTTATTAATGCAACGTGGCCTTAGTTAGGCATACCCACTCCTTTGACACGTTCGGGCATCGAGATTCAAGGTTAAGGGATGTCCTTACTTGTCAGTTAGTGAAGGTGTCAGACTGCTCTTCTCGCCACCTACCTACCAATGTATTCTACTTGGTTGTTTCTCTTCTTGAACCTCCTAGACTGGCTTAGCCTAGCCCAAACCTTATCCTTAGACTTAGGCTCGGGCCCTTCTCCTTAGACTTAGGCTCGGGCCCTTTTCCTAACCCGGCAAGGGATAACCCCCCTCACAGTTATCTTTTCCAATTTTCCTCATATTCCATATTTAGATTCAACAATTGGCTTTTGGGTAGTCCTTTTGTTGTGGTCAAATTACATTGATTGACCGGCACGTCTTAAATGGGTCTACAAGTCAATACTCAAATAAAAACTCACCTTAAATAGATTTTAATGTGATTTCTCATTTTTATACGTGTGTGGCTACGTATAAATATTTAATGTGATTTTGACAGGAAACTGGGATTGTTTGTTCATGGGTGTTCAAATTTCATGATGGTGGGCGGCGGCAACGGGTGTTTGCGGGCTCCATGTTTAGATGTGTTTCGGACATTATTTTTTTAGTTGATTAATGCTATTCATTAATTTTTACTTGTCATATTTTAATAATTTCATCATTGATAAATAATAAATAATAAATAATAAATAATTATTCAATAATTTAATATCACATAAATCTTCATAGATAAATAAAATGAAAATAATTTAAAGAATGACATATAACATTATTTTTTCACATTATCTAGACCTCTTGCAAATTTTTCATAAAATATTTATTATAAGAAAAATGCTTTAGCCACCAATAGATTTTACAAAAATAAATTAACAAACTTACGTGGCTTGATATTATATGTTAAATTGTAAAAATATTTTTATTGTAAAGTAAACTTAACATATCATATGAAGTTATCTTAATTTGTAGGTTTACTTTTATGAAATGTATTTGAGTTTGTAACACTTTTTTTTTATTATAATAATATAAGAGCATTTTTAATGAGTTATGTAAAATACATGTTTTATTAATTGTAAATATCAGTCCAAAATGAATGTCCAATAGATTACGTATCTCATGTGTATTTTCCACTTGTCTATAATAAACTCACTACATGTAATGATACTGTTTATCATCTAAAACTTCTTTTATTATCTCTCTTTCCATCCTCATTTGAGTTATTTCCCTTTATTCTCTTCTATTTTCACTTCATATCCTAGTTTCTCACTTTCTTTCTCATCGTATACCTAAAAAAAAAAATCTTCTATCAAAAAAAAAAAAAAAAAAAAAANTTTATTTATAGATTTTGCTTGACTGATATATTTTTATTTTGTGTATAGAATGCAATTATATCACATTAAATATGGGAAGATATTACAAATTTAAAAAATAGAGATATTGCAAACTATAGAGAGTTAGAAGAAATATTTGAAATGAATAAAAGTATTAAAAAACAATATCTCATTGATATAAAAAAAATTGGATAAATTGATATATAGCATATTGTAAAAAGAAAAAAAGATTTTAATTATGTATTTTAAAGAAGAAACCATTGGAATTTGGGAGTGCTCGAGGGTAAAAGCAATCTCTAAAATTATAGTATCATAAGTTTTTCTTCAAAGTACAGTATTTTAAAGAATTAGGGTAGGTTTGGGACTTTAAATGAGATATAAAATT
Organism: Pterocarya stenoptera; assembly: GCA_003123785.1. NCBI lineage: Eukaryota > Viridiplantae > Streptophyta > Magnoliopsida > Fagales > Juglandaceae > Pterocarya > Pterocarya stenoptera. The sequence goes on from QEOT01123829.1 coordinate 45,429, forward strand.
CTCATTGATCTCATTTTATCTTATTTCTAAACATAATTTAAATATAAAATTTTTAAACTAATCATTACAATTATTTTAGACTTTCAAATAAAAAATAAAAAACAATTACAACATTTTCAAATTCTAAAATAAAAATTATATTATTACAATATTTTAATTTTATAATATTTTTTATTTAACTTTTTTTCTCTTATTTTCTAAAATGTAAAAAATACTCAATTCAAATTATCTCACAAATATTTATAAACTATCTTATTATTATTCATAAAATTTCTGTATTATCTCCCTTCAAAACAAGCTCTTAAAGTTTTGTTTGTTTTCGTAACTGAAACTCAAAACTTTGAAAATCTTCTATTTCATCATTACAACTTTTCCAAATCCCCATTCAAAATAAAATAAACAATTTAACTTTTTCAAATCCCAAAACAAATATAATATTAAAAAAATATATTCTAACAATACTTTATTCAACTTTTTAACTTTAATCTCAACTCATCTTATCTTATCTCATCTCGTCTCCGAAAACAAATGAGGCGTTTTTAAAAATGGAAAATGCTACTTACCTGCTCCCATGTCCCCTTTTTGTATCCCGCTCGACGTGGCCTCCACACGTTTCCAACAGATATTCATTTTAAAAACATAAGGGAAATGCTATGTGATTGAAAGTTGAAACACCTCCCATGCGCACAACGTTCCTGCTTCTCGCCCAGACCAGTTTGGCCTCTTCATCGCGCCGCCCATCGACCCCATTCGGCCTATTCATCAACCCTCTCCAACCTCAACTTCCCTCCCTCCATCTCCGACCACAGTTTTCATTTTTTTTTCCCTTCCCAGATCCACTTCGCCCTCCCCAGACCCACAAGGTTGCCCATCGACCCACTTCGCCATCTCCCTCCCTCCATTATGCAAAGATACCAAAACTTCTCCTTGAGCCCCATCCACAACAGCCACAACTATCTGGCTCTGCTCTCCCCTTGTTTGTACCTGAACCCAGTAGCAAAATCAGCTCCCTGTCAGCATTTCCTGATTCAACAGCAGCTACTGCAACCATATTTCCTACTAAGATTTCTTTTCGTTTTCTTTCCAGACTTCCTTCCAAATTACTTTTCTCCTTCCGGTTTGATGCGTTTTAACCCTCATCTTTTCTGGGTCTATTTTTATGTCTGCTAGGAATGGGTAGCTATTTCAGCTTGGTCCAGTGGCAAGAGCTTGAGCTGCAGGCTTTGATATTCAGGTATATGTGAGAATGTTTGTAAAATCACCACACTTTGGGTGGAGTCCGTATGCCATATATATACAAGTGTAGCTGTACAATTGATAAGGAAAGAATCACAAAGGATTACAATAAGACTACAAGCCTACAATTAAGGGTCAACTATAACTAGTAAGGAATGAAGGCTAAGAATCAGGAGAGGATTCTGAGGAATCCTTAGCAATATGTTGGCAGGTGCTGCTGTTCCTCCTAAACTACTTCAGCCAATAAAGAAAAGCCCTGTTCACAATTCTTCATATTTCCTTCATCACCCTCTTCAACATTACTCGCATTTTCAGCCTGCTTGTAAGTTCTGAGTTTCACTTCCTCTCGTTTATATGCAATAACATTTCTTGATTCTATTACGGCTGTTATTTCTATGGCAATGTGGAGTGAAACATAATCGTTACTGAAGAAAGAACGACTACTTTGTTAAGTCTTTGTGTGGACCATGGTTTCATTTTTCTGATGTGTATGCCATAGTTCCATATTTATCTATTTGCCTTCTGCTTAAAGGTTGCATATATACTATATGCTATATACATAACTTAGAGTTGACGAAACGCTGTTGCATGACTTGAGTTTGAACATGTTGTATCAGTATTGCAATCAAGCTACTGGGGGAGAGCCGCCATGGATCCAGAGCCCGGGTGCTGCCGAAGGACTAACTATAAGAAGTGGCGGTGCTCAAGGGACGTGGTGGCCGGTCAGAAGTACTGCGAGCGCCACGTGCACTGAGGTAGAAACCGTTGAAGAAAGCCTATGGAAATTCCCACATCCATCACTTCCTCTACTAGTACTATAGCTAGTGGTGGTAGGGCTCTCAAAACCACAATCCCCGTTGCTGCCATGCCCTTGGCAACGGTGGATGGTGCGAGCCACTTCGCTCTTTCAGGAACGACATCTCATTCCAACGATCTCCTCCATCTTAGTCACAGGTAAAAAATAATATTCTTGTTTATTTTGGGTTTGATTACTGTAACACATCTTCAGCAAGTTCATTAGCAGCGTTATTATGAAGACCTAAAGTGAATCTTATAGCCATTACAATACTAGTATGCTTCTTGCTCCATGGTGCCTTTCTGAGGCTTTTTCTTTGAAGATCTTTATGTCATAAAATTGGTGAAGTGGGTCGATGGGCGACCTAGTTGGTTTGGGGAGGGCGAAGTGGGTCTGGGAAGGGGAAAGAAAAGAAGAAAAAGAAAAAGAAAATTGTGGTCGAAGATGGAGGTCAGAGATGGAGGGAGGGAAGTTCAGGTCGAAGAGGGTTGATGAATAGGCCGAACGGGGTCGATGGGTGAGGAGGAACGTTTTGCATGCAGGAGGTGTTTTAACTTTAATCACGTAGCATTTCTCTTTTGTTTTTAAAATGAATATCTGTTGGAAACGTGGAGGTCACGTCGAGCGGGATACAAAAAGGGGACGTGGGGGCGGGATAAGTAGCATTTCCCTTTAAAAATATATATACATTATACACCGCAACTGGTTGCATCCTGCAGGGCAGGGTTTGAAATTTGAATCATCTCGTCCAATAGGGTTTTGCCATTCCTTGTATCTCTGTCTGCCACAGGCCCAGCTCCTCCTCTAGCTGAGTAGTATTGAGAAAGGGGGAGCCCGATTAGGGCTCCCTTTTTTTTTGCCTGGGCATTTTATTTTATTTTATTTAGTGTTTCAGAAACTATTATTTAATAATATTATAATTTTTTTTTATTTTTAAAAATATTTTAAAATGTTAAAAATTAATGGAAAAAAAAACTAAAGATTCTTTTAAATTTATTTTTTGACATAATTTTTTTAACACTTTAAAATATTAAAAAAAATCATAATATTATTATATAATATTTTCTTAAATATTAAATAAAAAAATTTAAAAACCCAAACAAAAATAAAGGCTCCCTATCATTTTTCATCGAGCAATTCGGAGAAATAGAGAGCGAGACCAAACAGAGAGACTTCAGAACTTTTTCTCAGAGAGGCAGAAAGGGCGAGATGGTGACGTCATCGGTGGTGGACACGTATCCACTTTCGAGCTACACCTTCGGGACGAAAGAGCCGAAGATGGAGAAGGACACTTCCGTTGCCGATCGCCTTGCTCGCATGAAAGTCAAGTAATTTATTCCATCTCTCTCTCTCTCTCTCTCTCTCTCTCTCTCTCTCTCTCAATTTGTTAAACCCTAGAAAAACCTCAGCTCCTCTGTTTGGTTGGCGAGAATTTTCATAAAATGAAGAAAAAGGAAACTAGAGAAAATTTTCTTCACTCTTTCAGCGTTTGCTTTCAGTTTCGGTTTCTTGAGATAAAAAGAAAAAGAATTTATTGAAGGAGGCCTTTAGCTGCGTTGGGATTGGTTCAGTGAAGGAGCTAGAATCGGAAACCTAACTTTTTTATTTTCTTCCTCGATGTTCTCAGGAAATAAACGAATTGTAAAATCTAAATGAACAAACGACAAAAACTCGGTTTCAAATACGATTTTTTGTTCTAGAATCTTTGAAATATCCGATAATGCTGAAATATGTCTTTGCAAACTGGTCCAAACACTGAAATAGAAGTTTTATATCATGAAACAACGAAATTAGTGTCGAAGTTTTGAATGCTTATGTTTATGGAAATTTGTATTGAACTTCCTGACTGAAGGCGGGTGAATGTGATCCCTGCTTATGATTCTTGGTTTCAGCTATATGAAGGAGGGAATGAGGACAAGTGTTGAAGGGATTTTACTGGTATGTTTGTTGATTTAGCTGCCATTGGTTATGATGTTGTGAAAATTTAACTTTGTCATGTGATATTCTGTGTCATTTTTCGATACACACCTTAGAGAGAGATAGGCAAATTGCATTTCCCCCATTTTTCCTCTTATGCCGCTTTCATTCTAGTGTGAAAAATAGTATCAGTTGTTAATTATGTCTAGGTGTAGTTCTTGTATATGTCTTGTGTACATAGGCTATGCTTATCATTCTCATCAACAAAATTCTTGTTTACCTATAAAAAAAAATCTAGAGTAATGCATAAAAGAAGGCATTGGGTATCTGGGTTATAGAAACACCCATTTCTCGCATAAAAGGCCTAATAGGAGGAGTGTGGTAACTTTTTATAAAACCCAGGATGAGTATGTTCCTAAGCCATGTGGGATTTCTCAATACGCCCCCTCACGTGTGGGCCGGTATTTTCAGTACTATCATCGTGGGTAGGTCATAGGAGCCCATCATCGATCATAGGTTAACCTACTCTGATACCATATAGAAACACTAATTTCTCTCCATAAAAGGCCTAATAGGAGGAGTAGGGTAAGTCCTTATAAAGCCCAGGATGAGTTTGTTCCTAAGCCACGTTGGACTTCTCAATAGGGTTTACCCATCCCACTATAAAGTCAGTGGGTTTTCCTCCAATCTCCAAAAAAGAAGGCATAACCCAAATTTTTGAAGACTAAGAAGCATATACTAAAGGTCTTTAAATACCATACTTGTCCAAGATGAAACTCATGGTGACCTCATAGGCCTAGTTATTGTTCACCTCAAAGCTAAAGCAATTTATTTATACGTTTTTCAAAACTTGTTTCATTAATTGCATATGCATCCACCACATGCACATACTCAAAAACCCAAAATTCTACATACATGTGTTGATATTAGACTTGCTCTCTACAATAAAAACTTAATTAATGTTACTTATAAAAATAAAAAAAAAACTTAATTAATGTTGAAACTTTGCTTTCAATGCAACTTATAACTAAAGAGACTTTGCAGACAATGTTATTGACTGTGCCTAGGATTCAATGCCAGTATTGATTTTTTTCTTTGAAAAGTTAGAATACTCAATGGCATGTTGAGGGACCTATAATTTTTTTTTTTCATTTAATTTTTTGAATGTGCCAATTTTCTCTTGTAAGCCAAGGAAAAGTTCTAAAGTCCTTTTGCTTGTTCACTTAATGTACCACTTAATTTTTTTTTTGATAAGTAATCGATAATATTATTAATAGAGATAGGCAAAGCCCAATTACACAAACTTAATGTACCACTTAATCCCATTATTCTTACTGTATTTCTTGCATTTAACCCTTCTTGTGTGGAGAAAAGGTGGATAATTGACCAGATTTGACCCTCTTATATCTTTTGCATGATGCTATAGCTCTTGGGTTTCATTTCTGTGTTAGTGTAGTCTGCACACGCGCACACACTTGGATTTGGCCGCGCACATGCTCACACACAGGTGACAGACTGGGGATGTGTATACAGATTTGAGTCTTAAAACAGGTCTCTTCATGCAAAAAAAGCTGGAGGGTAGGATTGTATCTAAATCAACCCTTCCAGGACGCACTTCAATAGGATTACATTGGCTAGTAACCTCCTATCTAGACACGTGTTTGTGCGTGTGTGAATAAATTGGGTCTACCATAGAAGTTCCTCCTCAGCTCTCAATATAATTATATAAGCTTAACCAAAATTAACACATGCTTGCCTTCTAGTTATTTGCCCCTGTTCGAAATAGTGGCTTACTCATTGATTCTTGCCATTATTGAACAAGGAAAAAAAAAAAAAAAAAAACTGAAAGAAACAGTGTGTTTGGTATTCAAGTTATATATGATCTTTGAATTGGATGCTTTCTGCATTATTAAATGACGAATACAGATTTTGTCCCCAAAGAAAATGTGATTCATTATTCTACCTCTAGTAAGATCACAGATTAATCAATAAAATTTTTGTTTACTGAAAAAAAAGACTACAGATATAAAATGGCAATGAGTCAATGACAATGGCAATGGCAATGGTTGGAATTTTGTCGATCGGGAAAGGACAATGGATGAACTCAAATGCCCCTTTTTCAACACTTTATTCCTTCGGGTGCTAGCTATAGATTTTTAATAGACTAAGCTTTCATGACTTCCATGTATATGTCCCATGTAGTTGGACTATGCCTATGCTTTATTATCAACAAAATTTAGTTTACCTATCAAAAGAATCACAGATATAAAATGGCAATGAATTGTCATGTTTGAGTTTGAGACAGTTCTATCATATTTTTGTTTTGTTGCTTTTGTTTATGCCCAATATACTGCTCCCCTCAATGTTCATGGTATTGCTAGGGTGGACAAAAATTGGAAATAAGCTACTTTGTTCTACATGTCCAGACATTTTTACGTTCCCTTAGCTCAATCTATGACTGGATTGCTCTTGCAGGTACAGGAACATAATCATCCTCACATACTTCTTCTTCAAATTGGGAATACTTTCTGTAAACTCCCTGGGGGCCGTCTGAAGTCCGGAGAGAATGGTATGATTTTTCCATTTTATTTTCATAATTGACATAGTATATGTAGTTTCCTCTCTTTCTTCTTCCCCCTTCCTCAGTGTCAATTTGTTTTCATTTTCTGTTTAATTTTTGTGGCAGAAATTGAGGGCTTGAAAAGAAAGCTGACCAGCAAGCTTGGTGCTACTGTACCTGCTCTTGTGCCAGACTGGCAGGTATTATTATCTGTTCTGTTGTTTCTCTGATTATGCTCAAAGGAGATACTGGGAACTGATCTGGGCATTGTAAAAATATGAATATTATCAATAGAAAGATTGTGGGTTTTGCCCATCTTTATTAATATTATTATCAATAGATAGGTCCTAGCTCTTGTATACCATCTTGTGTACTTGGGTTTTGCCCATCTTTATTAATATATTATTGATTACTTATAAAAAAAAAAAAAATTGTGGGGTGCTAAAAGAAGAAAAGTTAGTGGACAGAATCACTATTTTTGCTGGATGGTAATGGCTCTGCTACCTGGTTTTGGATAGCCTTCTTCTAATTTACTAGGAGGCCAGATCTACTTGGAAATATGGGTATTGGGTAGAAGTTGAAGGCCATATTTCCTAACCCTTATCTAACACCAGCACTGCAGTTTTTATATTTGTTAATGCTTATTGTTGCTCCTTGGCGTATTTTTGCAGATAGGTGAGTGTGTGGCTACCTGGTGGAGGCCAAACTTTGAAACCATAATGTATCCATATTGCCCTCCCCACATAACAAAACCCAAGGTAAAATACAGTTGAAAGCCAAATTGATGATTGCTTTCCGTGTTGTTGGCTTCATTGGCAAATACATCATCCTCCTCTCTCTCTAATGGGGCGGGTTTCTGGGCCTGTATTTAACTGTGCTTTTCTCTTTCTTTCCGACATTGGTAATGCAGGAGTGTAAGAAGCTTTATGTTGTTCACTTGTCTGAGAGGGAGTACTTTGCGGTCCCAAAAAATTTGAAACTTCTTGCTGTTCCATTGTTTGAACTCTATGATAACGTTCAGGTATGGGAATCCTATGGTAGTTTTCTCATATCCTATTTATCAAGAAGAAAAAATAAAAATCTCACATCCCACTTGATTTTACATTTGACTAGTGTTTGTTATATTTAAGGTCAAAATGCCAGGTTTGCCACAATCTAAACCTTTTAAGGCAAAACTGTCTTTTAAGCTAAAGTGATTATATTTAATGGGGAGGGGATAATTGCAACTATTTATACTCCAAAATGACTAGTTAGTATTACAATTAAAGCCCTTTTGAAATAATTACAAATAACCAAGATCTTTCTCTCCCAAACAATGCGTGATTCCATTCAGCACCCTCATATTAAATTCAAGTTGTTACAATTTCTCTCTCTTAAATCTCAAATGTCCTCATCAGGTCATTCAATTATATGTAGCATAGCTCAAGTCGTAGGATTGGCTTGATATCATTTGTAATGACAAATGTTGAGGCCACATCTGAGTTTAACTCCAAATGATTAATTAATGTTATGGTTGGCCCAAAAATAAAATGAAATAAAAAATGTAATAGTTGGCCCCTTGAGATCATTATACTGTAAAAACCTCTCCCAAGACAATCTGGGAATCGCTTTTACCATGCCCTCATATAAATCTGGAGTGTTACAATACACCCATGTGGTCTACCATCAAACTATGTTTATTTCAACAGTCCATGGAAAATTAATCTTTTTTATTCATATGTTCCCACCTACTCTGCACTCTCACTAATCAAAATGGCACGCATGATCCCTTCGCTCTGTCATTTCAATTTGTTATTTGTTTTGGTTAAAAATATCACCTTCAATCTTAATTTCATATTTGTTGTCACTTTTGTAATGCATGTCACTTACATGGTTGCAGCGATATGGACCAGTTATATCCACCATTCCTCAGCAGCTCTCTAGATTCCAGTTCAATATGATCACTAAATGAATGCAGCATGGATTTGTAGAGCTCACATCCTGACACCTCTGCTGACAGTTTTCTGGAAGTTCATATCTTGGTCGAATTGCATGGACTGCTGGGGCCCGGACCTGGACATTACTTCATCCCCGTTATTTGGAATATCTGTTGATGTGTTTTACTTTAGCATGAGATTCTTGTTCAAACCAGGTTTCCGTAGTGTGTTCTTGGAGTCATATTTACTGCAATATAAGAGTCAGTGGATTTTTATTTTTCTTGAGTAGAATGAGTTACAACAACGCCCTTTAAGATTTCGAACAAATTTTCTTATGTAACTTGTTATCCTTCATTGTAACATGGGATGTAAAATTAGGGCACAAAAGACGAGATATGTGTAGCGTGTACGGTGGTGTATCAGGCAGTTTCTGCTTATTCGATGTAGTGTCTTTAGCAACCTACCTCATGGTCTCATTATGGAGATCATTGATCCTCTTCTTTTCCTTGCTTTGTTAATGACGTTTTTCCTACTTTTGCTTGCTGCTTAGGTATCCGCCTCTTGTTAGTGTCTAGTTTTGATGGATGCATTCAATATGGAAGTCCTGGCATTTCTCTGTTCTAGCTCATTAATGGGGATGATGGGTGATATAATAAAATACTTCACCGCAGCTTTTTTATGGAATTTATTCATCCTTCATTGAAAACGTACAAAAAAAGCTACTTGAAACAGATACTGTGTGGTTGAGAAATGCCATTGCTCTTTAGTCTATAGGGCCATAGGATTAGTTTGATGTTATGACTGACTTCCCCTTGATGGGTAGTGGTGTCGGGAGAAAATTGAGCTACCTATGAGGTGGTCTCTCGGTAGAAGCCAGGTTTCAGAGATTTTTGAGCCCGAATTAGGGCTGTAAATGAACCAGTCTACTCGATAGCCCGCTCGGTACTCGCTCGGTTAAACTCGAATTGAACTCGATTCGTGAAAAAAAAAGCTCGTTCGTGAAAGCAGATACCCGCTCGATTAGTAAATGACACATACTCGACAAAACTCGACTCGACTCTGTTAAGGCTCGTTAAGGCTCGCTCGTTTATGTTCGAATCGACTCATTAGCTCGACTCGATTAAAACTCATTTATATATTGATAAATATATACATACATCTATATATATACATATATATATGCATTAGCTAATAATATAAGCATACCACTTTTATAATTAAATATATAATATGTAATCTAATTACTTATGTCTATATAGTGAATATACTTTATAGGTATATTTTATAATTTGTATAATAATTAGTCGATAAAATTTAATAATGTTATATACTAGTATGTGAAAACCATATATGAAATAGATATATGCTATCATATTAAGTGTATGTATTAATAATATATGTAGGCTAATATATTGTTATTTTGGATAAATATCAACTAGTTAGATATTTTAATTATTTATAAAATTTTTAAGATTTTATAATTCAATAAAGATATACTTGTTAGTTGTATAAATTCAATATTAGGTCTTTTATTTTATTTTTTTATTTTATTAATTATTAAATCTTATTAAAAAAAAAAAAACAATTCAAGCTCGAGCTCGACTTGACTCGAACTCGTTTGTGGGACGAGCTCGAGCTCGAGTTAAGAATTTATCTTATCGAGTCGAGCTCGAACAGAGAATAAAAAAAAAATTCGAGCTCGGGCTCGAGCTCGAGCTGAGTATTTTGAGTCGAGCCAAGCTCGACAAGCCAAAGCTCGGCTCGGCTCGATTACAGCCCTAGCCCGAATAATAAAATTAGCTATCTATTGGCTATAGATAGCTAATTTTATAGTTGCGAATCGAGTTGTTAATGATCTACAGGCCTAAGAATTTAAGTGATAATATTTAGTGTGAAAAACAATTCCCTGCAATAAGGGGGCCCCATGTTAGTTTGTTATTCGATGATCAAGAATCGTCCACCACGATATGTCCTCTGCACGAATTGGTTCGGAGCCTCACATTATTTTGAGTTATGTCTGCCTGGAAAACTCCAAAGCAAACATTATAATGATGCAAAAGTGATTCCAAAAAGCCAAAGCAGACAGTGGCTCGAGAATATGCTTATAATTATCATTTGATTTCAAAGGTGATGAACTGTTTACAACAACTAAAGGGTCTGATCGCCTTAAAAACCAAATGATGATCTGTTCAACTCATGACATTGTTGCTCATCTCAATTAATCACTCTTAACAATCATTTCAAACAATTGTAAAAACATCTCGATCGGCCCCCACAAGGATCATGTGTACGTAAATATTCGTGTTTAATGATTTTGATGACCGTTTTATATTCTTCAATCCAATTAGTATTTGCTATCCTAGTATATATATCTTGATTTTGACACAAAAAAACCTTCTATATATATATATATATATATATCTTGATTTTCCTGTCTTCTCTTGTTATCGCTGTTGTTTTTGTCGCTGTTGTCACTCTTGTCTGAAAGGATCTGAACCCATAACTACTATTCCGAAGAGATTATGTATTGTTTCTTCTTTATAAATAAATACCCTTCTCTTGTCTAAGCAACTTATTTTAATTTGCACCTGATTCATGAAGAACTCAAAAGAGTACCCTTGCAGGAAGGAAAAAGTGGATGGATGGGGGCAGCCAACCTGATCTATATACTTAATTTACATTTCCTAGCTTGCATCGCATCATCCATCCTCGCACATAGACAAAACATAGTCCACATATCCCACAAATTTGAAAAAAAAAAAAGGAAATTAAAGATCCTTTAGTACTATTTGTATATCTGTTTGTTAATACTCATATACTGGTTTATCTGCTTCTAGCTGTACAGAAACTATAGAAGGAAATATACAGCTGCTATGTAACGGATACAATGTTTACATATAAAACTATAATCATGTATTTAGTGTAATCTCGTAGGGATCATATTTTAGCAACAAATCATGGTCTTGTCTCTTCAAAAACATTTTGTTTACATGTAATTAATTAGTACAAAGTCTATGACATGATACATAAATTCAAAGTCTAGAAACAAGTAACCAGGGGTCCAGGACTAATTGCTAATGCTGATACCAACACCGGATTGGGCCTTTATTTAGGAAAGTCTCTCTCTCTCTCTCTCTCAATCCCCTCAAATTATAACGGAATCATGATCATGATGGTGATGAATCATAGTAAAACGTCATATATTTAAGTCAAATGCTGTATACTTTTTTAAGGGAGCATAAAGGGCTTCAATCTGCATCACCTAAGAAAAAAAAATTTTCTGCAATGACGTATGGATCGATATTGTGAAGTTGGGAATTATATAACTTCGACGACCTGTTGTCACACTCTCCAATGGAGAGATCAGAGATATGTCATCTTGACTTTTCATATATAAAAAATCCCAAAACAATTGAAAAATGATCTGACGCGCAGGAAATTATATATCTTTGCTAAAATTAATATTATCCCACGATGGATTGCAAATACAATCCTGATCAGCCTAAAATATGATCATGAAGCTGATGATCTTTATTTTCAAGTACTGATGGTTTTCCAACAAATTAAAAGGTACAGCTCACTACTACTCGACCACCTAATTCATATTTGATTTACGCCAAAAACACTAGAAAGGTGTCTTGATGATCCCATGCATGCAAGAACCCTCTAGGACGTTAGAGAAAGAAGCATATGGAAAAGTGGAGTTCGTAATTTCCGTAAACCTCTAGCCACAAGCTGACTCATGCATGCGCAAAAGGCAGGATAGAAACAGCTAGCTAGCTTGATCTATTTGACTTCTAATTTATATATCTACTTTTGCAAGCATCATTTTTGGCTGTTTCCTTCAAAAAGTAATCAATTCTCTGCATTCGCAAGACTGATTCTTTTGATTCCACTTCCCTATATATATATATATATATATGTAATTTCAACCATAATCCAACCTTCTCAGATTAATTATTCTATATATCCTCGGAAAAAAATAATTAAGAAAGAAAAAAGTCCAAAGCTTGAAAAATTCAACGCGTAAACCTGCTAGCTTCCATATATAATTTTCATTTTCCAACCTTCTGATCAGACTTGTCGCTAGCGCGAACGCTCCACAGAAAAAGAAAAGAAATTAAAGACATTAATAAATAGTTCAAACCTTGGAAATTTCACAGCACGTAAACCTTCCCTGCATTATGTTAAGATTCTTTGTTTCTTTGGTTTAGATTTTGTGCAGAGGTGTTGCTCCCATTAATGTGATCGAGTTTAAAACTGATACAGTTTGAAGAGGAAGGAAATTCTCTCTAAACTTAACCTTCAGGTACTGTTGAGCATTAACCTTCAGGTCCTGTTGAGATAATGAAGAAGATCTTCTTCATGTACCCAAGGCGTGATAAAAAAAGAAAAGAAAAAGAACAATCGAACTCTTTTAAAAACTACTAATTCTTTATGATGCGGCATTTAAACTACTTTGAAGTTGTCGTTTAACCTCTCAGATGAGCAGGACATAAATGGCCATTTTTATGGTCATTAATTAAGATATATAATATGAGTCAAGTTATAGATAAACAGATGGAAAATGTTAAATTTTACTTAAAAAACTTTTACGAACTCCATGTGATTGGTGAGTTGGTGACAGATCACCGATATATGGAAAATGATTTGTATAGTCCTAAGGTATATAAACCTCGCGCACTCCCTTTGAAAAAGAAAATAAATTTGATATCTGGTCCACATAATATATATATGGTGAGTGAAATTTGAACACCCAAAATTATATTTAGCATTTCTCAATATGATACATACACGTTTACAAGAAGCAAGCCATGAGATGTGTGTGCTTGTAATTTGTTAATTAAGTTGTTTTTTTTTTTTTAAATCGCTTATAATTGGTTGCACATTAGAATAATTTCTATATAGAAACTATATATATAGTGTATAATGCAGCATGCTGCGACACAAAAATTAATGTCTCATAATCCCCATTTTGCATAGTAATTTCAACGTGTATTTGCAAGATGATCTTGTAGCAGCTCGATCTTAATGTATGGATGCTATGATCACTAAGCAAGGGTATAATACTTATTAAGTTTTTTGTTTTTGAGGCCCACGTAATTAAGATATCTTCACTGAAACTCATTTTCTAATGAGACAATATATAACATCAAATATCGTCTTTATTTTGTTTGTAAAGTACATATGAAGCGAATCTGTTTTGCCGAACATGAAGTTTCAATATAAAATGAAACAATATTAATGGAAAGATAAGGGGAGATCATCGACAAGTATGGAACGGCCCACTCGAGAGCCTGGCATTAAGAAATAATTAACTCAACTTAAACATTACCTAGCTCGATCCTAGCTAATTAGTACACATGATGCTGACAAATTAATTTTCAGCACGTCTCAGAAGTACTAAAGCCTTTTGCAATTTTTTTTTATTTAATTTCCATTATACTAATTTATAATATAATATAATATATTAGGCTTGGAATAATCTTACCTCATACCTTTTTTTTTTTTTGAACTATCTAATTACCTCATACCTCATAATTATATATATCTAGCTAGCTATGATCTCATGGGAATATAGCGTAGTAATCACTGCCAAAAAAGAAAAAAAGAAAATAGCGTAGTAATCATTAACCAAAAGATCAGATAATTAAAGAAACCATAAAAAAATTAATTAAATAAACATCACAATATTATAGTTGAAGACTTATATTAAAGTACGTGTCGGTAAACAACATAGTTATGAACTATATTTATCCAAACAATTTCAACTGATCTTGCGTATAAATATATATATATATATATATATATATATATATATATATACTAGGTGGTTCGTATGTGCAACACCGCATAACACGCGTCAGAAATAATTGAGTCATTATCTCATATGTTTCAATGTTATGAGATTTCGTTTTGTTCCCGGCCAGCTTTGGCTCGACTACTTCAAAAAGGGTTATGATTACGAGAAATTCTATGCATCGGTTACTATTTATTTTTACACTTCACATTTATATATTTTTTTTCATAAATTATGGACTGTGAGATAATAAATAGTGACTGATGAAAAGAATTTTTTTATAATTAATTTATTTGGTCACTACATTTGGAGGGCAAAGAAGAAGACCTGGCTTCATTTTTTTTCATAGACAAATGAGAGATAGGGTTGACAAATGAGGTTTGAATATTGATAAGTTGAGAAGAGATAATATGAGATGAAAGTTGAATAAAATATTGTTAGAATATAATTTTTATTTTAGAATTTGAAAAAATTGAGTTTTTATATTTTGTGTAAAAGTTTGAAAAATTTGTAATGATGAAATGAGATAAGTTGAAACCTCTCTCTCAATCCAAACAAGGCCGAAACTATATTTTCTTTAGGGGTAAAACCGATTGTTTGATCAGTTCGGTTTTTGAAAACTATTATACATATATAAAACTAGCCAAAACCGGCCGATAAAGGAAGAGAAAACCAGCGATGTCGGTTTTAGTGTGATCTCGATCGGTTGTCGGTGTCCCTTCGGCGTCGCAATGAGAGAGAGAGAGAGATGAGCGGCAGACGACAGAGATAGAGATACGCCGCTACGTGAGAGAGGAGAGAGAGAAAATTGGGAGAAGAAGAAGAAAGGAAGGGGGTAGTAAATCCTAAATTGAAACAACACCATTTGATGTATTAAACCAAACAACACCGTTTCATTCTATTTTTTTTTTCTCTACATGATATGTGTAAAACAATGCCGTTTCACACACACACATATATATATATATATATATATAATCGGCCGATTTAACGATTTGAACGATGTTCAAATTGGAACCGAATCTGATGACGTCGGTTTCTACTTATTTCTACTGCTGGCAGACCAGCTCTCTGTCGATTTAGGACGGTTCCATACTCTAGGGGCCGGTTTGCGTCGGTCCTAAAGCGGTTTTTTTACACTCTTAATTTTCTAGACGGAGAAGTTTCCTTCTTATGATCCCTTATCTTTTGGACGATCCATGCCCAGAATCTTTTTATTTTTTTCAAGGAATAATAACCTGTCAATCATTATTTATATAGTGGAGACAGTCTGTCAAACAACTTTTAAAATGCACACGATATCTTGTTTGTCAATTGTCATGATCCTTTAATCCTATACTTAATGAATTAGCGAACCAAAACGCTGATTCCCTATAATGATTGAAGATGATTACTTGCAGGTATACATGATATCGTATAAAGATCATTGTTCACAATCAGAATAAGGGGATTTTTTTTTCTTTTTTTAAGTCGATAAACACGACTTTGCAGCTGTTCCGCTTTGAAGTTCCCACGTTTCATCATCGCAAGCCATTTCGATATATAAACTCAAAGAAAAAAATGTAATCAAATTTTGGGTGGTTGGAATAATTGCGAATAGAATAGGAATCGAGCTGATGCATTGGTTTGAGACATCAACTTGTCGGTGGAGCAGGAATGAGATGACGCCAACAACTACCGCGAGCGAGCTAGCTAGGCTTTTTTTGGATTTCAAGGTTTTCAAGAAAAGTTAGACCGACAATCAGAGATCGTACGTCCATCCGAATTCTAAATACATTAATTTGAAGAGATTAAATACGGAATCTACCTTTTCAGGAAATGCAACCCGGCCTAGATTTTTCTTACCGGCGTCATGAAGGTCGAACGATTTATGTCCAAATTTTAAGGTCTGAAGTTTGTAGAACAGTAGATACAAAATCATGTGTATTTATTGAATTTTTATTGTTGCTCGAGCCAATAT
The DNA here is from genome assembly GCA_003123785.1 of Pterocarya stenoptera. Lineage (NCBI taxonomy): Eukaryota > Viridiplantae > Streptophyta > Magnoliopsida > Fagales > Juglandaceae > Pterocarya > Pterocarya stenoptera. Next base: position 61,614 of record QEOT01123829.1, read on the forward strand.
ATATATATATATTTATATGAAAGTTGTGGCTTCTCAAAAAAGAGCAACGCCAGTAGTACTGATCTAACAAGTTTTTCTATCTTTCTCCCTCTTTTTGATGGGTAAGACAGGATTGGACGTTCTTCGGGTTGGTCTGCATTGCTGGAGCATATCATGATGCCAGGCATATCCGATCAATATCATACTTTATATCTAACATTCAAAACGAAAATTTACAGATAATTATTGGGTATTCTAAACAAGTTGACAGAACTAAATTCTAATTGTATTTATGTCGTATGAGGGCAATTGTATTGTCAAAGTTGCACTTGTGTTTATAGCAACACTATTTCCTATTTAAACAATGAAATAGAAGATACTTTCAAACTTTAACCTAATACATGAGTGATCCCATTTGTACATATACCATGCACCTGTTTCTATATATATATATATATATATATATATTCGTCAGAGTTGAACCTCCTGAAATATTTAGGATTATAGTTTGATATAAACGGCCTCATGGTAGCATAGACCTTTTTAAAAATAAAAAAAATAAAAAACTTAGAACTATTAATTTTATATAGGTTAAAGTTAAACAGAGAAGAACAAAACAAAAACAACTCAAGCTTCTTTAACGCTTTGTTAATTCCTCTGGTTTTTGGAAAGAAGTAGACTTCAACTAACCATTGCTTTAAATACCAAAGTCTTTCTGGTCGGCTGCCCAATACTGTTCTGCTGCCAATCAGCCCATCACATATAGAATCTCTCTCTCGCTCTCTCTCTGGGACACATGATACAAACAGAACAGATACAAATACAGATCATAGAGGCACATATCATATAGCTAGCTAGCCGTTGTTAAAACTCAATTTGGAAAATGGGGTGCAAGTCGTCAGAGAAGCCAATAAAGCCGAAACACAGAAAGGGCCTGTGGTCACCCGAAGAAGATCAAAGGCTTCGAAACTACGTCCTCAAACATGGGCATGGCTGCTGGAGCTCCGTCCCCATAAACGCTGGTGAGTTCGCTATACTCCTTATAAAGTCGTTATCTATTAATGCATTGCGACCCATGGTACGTACAGTACGTCTTGATTATGGGTGCTAAACTTCTTAATATAGAAAAAATACCATGACAAATTTAAATGTGTACTGTAATTTCCTTCTTTTTTTAAATATTCTCCCCAGCTTTATATATCATCCTTTTACAGAAATATATCGACGAATGATTGTTTCAAACTTGTCGATAGCTAGGCCTATATTTACTGTTACATTGTTTGGTAGGAACATGTCATGGGCTTTAATTTGCTTGCTAAAAATGCCGCCTGGAATTCGCGCGTTGACTTCATCAGGATCTAGCTGCCTCACTGATCCACTCCAACTAGGCACTCATTTAGATCTTTAAACTCGAGTTAGTGCCTACTTTTAACATCGTTATATAAATATAATTCCCAGACAAATCCATCCGAAAAATAAACTCAATCAGTGCTAGCTAGTCAATATATAATTGGATCAACGTGGGTATAATGTATAATTTGACGGGGAGGGCATGATGAAAAAAGAATAATAGCAATCCTCTTTCATGATTAAATAACTTTAAGATGATATTTTGTTTTAAACCATTTACCTTAGTTCGTATTTTGGTCGAAAAATATTAATACAAGCGGCCAATTTCTGTAAATTGTGTGGCCTGTACCATATTGTTAAGAAATACCAGTTCATGTCTGCAGCTTGGGTTCGAAGAATTAAAACAGAATTGTTAAGAGGTGAGGAAAATATCAAAGGAATAAATAACGATGAGTCAAAATAGAAGAGTACTTGCGTGTAGGAAATTCAAAAAGACAAATAATATTGGGAAATCAATAACATGCACTCCAAATAATAGGAAATTCTGGTTGGGAGCTTTTAGGTTTTTTTGTTTTTTTTTTTGTTTTATGCCTGGGTTTGGATTTCTTTTAATTATTTGTACCCCAGGATCTATGGATGTAACCATGATTTTTCTCTATCATAAGTAAGGGTTATTAATAAAATTGGAGTACTGTTATCTTCTTATTAAAAAAAAAAAATACACTTTAAGACGAAAGTCATGAATGGTAGGAAACCTTTCGTCTTCAAACATCTGTTTAATCTTAATGTCAAAAAATGGAATGAGTTTATTGGGGGATAATAAAAACAATGCAATGACAAGTCTTTTTAGTGCGTGAAGGTTTAGGATATATATATAGGTCAATAACCTAAAAAGAAAAATAAGATAATTATAAAATAAAATAAAATAAAATGATGAGGTGTCTAATCAATAGAAATATACAAAGGGAATGTTTCCGAAATTGTACAGGTAATATAAGATTAAATATCTTTACGTAGCTTGTTTGTTTAAACCATGACTTGTTTAATTTTGTATTTTGCATGTGAAAGTGATTCTAGTTCATGATATATATGATAAGAGACAGTACCGGCCTTGCTATTTTTGGGTGTTTTGCTAGAACTTGTACGTTTACTTTACGTTTTACACTGTCATAATTAGTTTTTAATTAATTAATTATTTATTTTTAGGGAGATAATAGCTGGATAGATGATCTCATGCCAACAGCCAGAAAATTCGTGATAAAATGTGAAACTAATATTAATGTTGATTCTAGAAAGATTGATGATGCATGACTGCTAGTTTTTTTTTTTTTTTTTTACCCTTCCTGAAAAGACAAAAAAATAAAAAAAACTCAACTTTTTGCTAGTTGAGCCGACCAAAATTGTGTTGGATACATCCTCATCAATTGAATTTTTTTTTTCTCATCCTACAAATTAATTTACACGTAGGCTTGCAGAGGAACGGAAAGAGCTGCAGATTAAGGTGGATTAACTACTTAAGGCCAGGACTAAAGAGAGGGATGTTTTGCAAGGAAGAGGAGGACACAATCTTAACCTTTCATCGCATGTTAGGCAACAAGTAAGCAATTAAGAAGGGTGCATATGGATGCAGTACTTCCCTTATATATGTTTTAAAATTAGGTTTCATCGTACGTACTGTTGTTCAATGAGCAGGTGGTCTCAGATAGCGCAGCATTTACCTGGAAGAACGGATAACGAGATAAAGAACTACTGGCATTCTTATCTGAAGAAGAAAGTGGCCAAAGCTGAAGAAATGAAAGCTCACATCAAAACTCAGTATACAAGTTCAAGCTCAGATATTAATATGGATTCTTCACCCTCTCCCAAAAGGTCGGCAATCGGAGTTCCAATTTGTGATTCAGTACTTGGACATGTGGGAAAATCACTGAAGTGTACTGATCAAGAATCCGTTCCACAGACTTGTGACTTCCGTGGGGATCAGGCTAACAATAGCAGCTTCTTACCAAAGGTTTTATTTGCTGAGTGGCTTTCCCTAGATCATGTTCATGGTTGGAGCAATATTGCAGATTCAGGTGAGGGACTAATCTCCAGATCAGATGCTCCTAATTCTCATAATCCAAACTTCCAGTTCACTCCCATGCATGGCTTTTCATCAAATGATGGAACATATGGTGGCCAGTTTCACAACGTGCAAAGCCATGCTTCGGCCACAGAGATGTTTAATTCCCAATTTAAGTTTGAGGATCAATTTATCTCCGGGGATGATGATGTATGTCGTGATTTCAACAATATGAACAATGATGTGATGTATATATAACTAGGGAAGGTTTCAAAGGCGACATCATGGAAGAATAACCACTAATTATTCTTTAATAATAATAATAATAATATATAGCGGCACTGATAAAAGAACGTACCTCTAAAAATTATTGAAAGTTTACTCCTTTGACTATGAAACTAGCCGTTGGAGATAAGAAGATAAGTTTAATTAGTGGCTATTCTTCTATTGAAGTGCTTTTGGAGAAACCCTTGTCATTTATTTCATAAGATCAGAGTGCCCAATACTTTGTCCTCTATCTTCTCTTGTGCTGCTCTTTAATTCCTATGTATACATATTCTAGAATACGATTGAGAACTTCATCATGTGGTCCTTGATGTGATGGTCTTTCTGTAATATTACGGTTTGTTAAAAGCTTGAGCATGGATCTAGAACTAAAATTCAAGAATGACTGTATATATGACTCAACAGATTTTCATTGCCATTAGCTTAATTAATATTATATATGTTCACCAATATTAGTGCAAAGTTTTTAAAAGCTACTGCGATGATTCTTGCAAAGAGGATAAGGGTCCACCTATAAGCTGATTTGAAGAGAAATAGCATTACAGCTTGGATTCCTGACTCCGGACAGATTAGCAATTATTCTGTAGGCTAATTTAAACAGATGACTCACAGGAAAAAAAACAAGAGTTTGTCCAAAAAATAAAGAGAAAACATCTCTGATGTCAATTCAAATTATCAATAATCAAGAATGAATCAAAATCAACCCACAAGCCGGGCTGTAATAGCTGAAAATCGACTGTATTAGAATTTTACCAAAAATAGCAAAATCTCAATAATAATGCCAAAATTAAATACATAATAAAAGAAGTATTCTGCCAAAAATTTGGCCTAAATCGAGTTCAGAATCACTTCCAAAATTGTAAATGAAATGTTATCATAAAAGATAAAAAATAACTAAAAATAGGAAATTAGAGGGAAAAACAGTGGAATTTGGTCTCGAAAATGATGCACACCGAGCAGAGCTTGTGCCCATGACGTACGCGCCGAATAGAGCTTTTCGAATTGGGGTCATATGTGTGATTCTGATACCTGTAGCTAAAGTTATGGCTAAAGTATCGAAATTTGCCTAAAATTGCCTCAACCAAGGAAAGATCACGATTTCCCGCCTTCTTTGCGCTGATCTGTGACCTCAAGGTATTTTAGCACAGTCAACGTGCAATCTGACAACTCAGTATCATCTGACTCATATCCTCCTACATCAATTCCCTTTCACCATGATCTTAATTAGTGCTCAAAAGCCCTCAAATTATAAAAACCAAATAAGAATAGGCCAGTTTTAAGGCTAATTTAGTTGACTCTATAGCTAGGTCACGTATCATGGCTAGCTAGCTGATTATGCAACAATTGGCATGCATTCATTTTGTGAGACATTAGAAGCTGCCATTCTCTTGCAACCCACAAAATAGAAAGTAAAAACCATAGGCAAATCATTATATATATGGGAATCTCGCGTTTACCCCTCTTCTCTCTGTTCACCATCGATCCCGAGTCTCTGACTGTTGCAACATGACGCAGTACTGGACAAAAGAATATCTCGAGAGATATATTCTAGTTGGTTGAGTTTCTAATACTAGCATAATTATCGTTTTGACCAGATCACATGCAAAGCTTGCCAATCTTCTCTAACTCCTGTTGCAAGTGATCTTGTAGATGATGAAAAGCTAGTTTCTTAGACATGAAGAATCGTACGTACAATGTGATGGAGAAGATACTATTCTCCACCAAGTAGCTTAACCTCAAAAGATAAATTAAGAAAAATAGAGAAATACCATCATCGATCCCTGCTTGCTTATGATATTTGGTGAATGCAGTATGCTATATATGGCTTATGATGATCAGCTTCTTTAGTTTTTGTTTACATTGTTAGAGATTAGTTTCTGGAAAATGCCAATTCAAACTCTTAACATCTCCTTCCTCTAAGAGCACGTACATTAACCAGATCGTGCACAATTAATAAATTGAAATACTAGAAACCCATAAAGATGATATTATTGCAATATGGTGCTTAGTAACCAGGCCGTAAATGTTTAGAAATGGGGAGGAACATTATGAATATTAAATAAGGAGTATTTGCAGATAAAAAAAAAAAAAAACTTACTGTTATACACCACATATCTGCTTTTATTTTATTTTATTTTTTCTCAATTTGTAGATGTGTGATATATGTAAGGTTGTTAGGCAGAAGAAATCAGATACTTTGGAGATCGAAAATACTTCGGAGAACTATTTACTAAAAAGAAAGAAACAACTGAGAAGAAAAAGCAACGCGGATGGTCATCTTGGAAGGTGTCAAGGCTCCTCTGGAGATTTACTTGAGTGGTAACTTTGCCTGCTGCTCGAAATATGAGAAGTTGTAATTTTCCTCACTCAGATATGCTTGGGTCCTCGTGCGAGAGGCAACCCATCCCCATTCCAACTATGGTTAGCTTAACCATAATCCTAAGCGATTATGGATTGGATCTCCTAAATTAAAGTTATAGGGGTGGTAAATGTTACGAGACAAAAAGCTCTGAGTACGGGAAGAAACTCATTTCCTCGTTTCTCTATCTTTTCTTTCGCTAGCTCCCGTACCTTCTCTTTCACATACATGTTTTGCTAAGCTAAACTATCTAGCTAGTTGGCAAATTCATAGCATCATCAGATGAATTATACCATTTGAGTTGTATTCAATATTGCAGATGAGTTGGGATTTGGCTGAAAGTTTATCTTTGTTAAATAAGGACGTTAATTTGAATTATTTCAAGAAACGGAATTTTTAAAGATCGAATCTTTGCTCGTCTTACCATCTATGTTACTTTTGTTGTGATTGTACGTCTACATTGCTTAGGAGGTTACTAGAAGCTCTTAAAAAATTACACGCTTTAAGATCAAGAGATTTAGATGATTTTTCTAGAAAATTGTAGAAAGAGAAGAGAGAAGCTTTTCTTTGTTATGTACACTTTTTTCATACTCCTTAATTTAATATATGTAAAACTTTTATTTAAAGAGTTTTCACATGGGAGGTTAATTAACTTCCCTAAAATTAAGTTGTAGTAGTAAGGATTTAATTAATAATTTTCTCACTTAAATGAACACAACATGGGTCATGGGCATAGTTTTAAATTCTGTTTTGTTCCGACGGAATAGCCGCAATTTTTCTTTTTGATGTAGTATTCGGTATACTATACCTCATCATTCCGTTTCGCTCTAAATTTTGGTCCGTTTCAATCATTTCGGTGAAATTCCAATCCTCATTCCATTTCAAACCGTTTTTATAATTTTCTTGTACTTTGATGGCATTTTTGTTAATTTTAAATTCAATGGTATCTAATTAATTCTAGAATATAAAATATATTTATATAATTTTAATTTTTTCTGTAACTTTAAATACCAATGTATTTTTTTTTAAATATCATTATTTTTAATAATTTATCTATTCTTTTTTTTCTTTGTTTTTGTATCTCAACTCAAGTTTGTGATTTTTTCAACGTATATTCATTTTATAAATTTTCAGTTCTTCCATATATATATACACATATACATGATACACACTTAAATATATATATGTATTTATTCTATTAGTTGTTAGTTTATATATATAAATAAATATCTATATATAATATATAATTAATTTCGAAATGATATACCAGTATCGAAATCTTCTGTTTTAGTATTTAAACGAGAATGATCATTAGAATGATCATTAGAACAGAATTTAAAATAAAGCTTCATTTAATTATATAAATAAGATGAGATAAAAGTTAAAAGTTAATTTAAATATTGTCAAATTATAATTTTTATTTTGAGATTTAAAAATGTTGAATTATTTATTATATTTTATTTAAAAAAATTTTAAAAAATTATATAATAATTATATGAAAGAAGTTAATATGAGATGTTTTTAACTGTTGTGTGATCAAACGGGTTCGAGATTGTAAAGTTTACGGGAAAAAAGCTGGCACTTCCCGTTTGAAAGCGGAAACAAAAAATGAACAGAGGCGGTATTCAATGCAAGCTAATGAGGTTCACGGTAAATCAGTGGGGAAGCATTAATGCCGTACGTACAAGTCGGTTAGTCTGGCGAAAACGTTTGAACTGAACTTAATGAACAGATCGATCCAGAGTGTCTGTCTAGTCGTCATTCATTATTTTATTTACGAACTCCGATGAAATGACATGCATGTATTGCTCTCAGTCACTTTTTTTCATGCACCCTGAGCTCTGGTTTTGGTTTAATTAATTAACGTAGAATCGCTTTCAACTACAATGCTTGCAAATGCCGAGTAGAAAAAAAATAAAAATAAAAATTGTTGTATGTGTATGTGTGGTGTATGGGCTTGGAATGGCAATGCTCTATCAGATATCTCTCCCTCCCAAACGCACTCTGAACCACAAAATCTTCTTCTGCGGTTCTGCCCGGCCTACTCGATCCATCTCGGTCATTACTTTCTAGAAAACAGGACATTAATGCAAGTTGAATGATCACCTGATCATCAAGACAAACCAGTTTCATTTAAGAAGCTGAGTTGAAACTGGTTTGGGCGTGATTTAGCTAGAAATATTGCATCAGTACATGATCAGCAACCTTTGTTTACACAATCATGTATGTTTTCATCTACAATATCATGATCATCTCTCTGGTGCTATTTTTTTTTTTTTTTTTCCCCCTAACCTTCTCTCTGCTGGTATAAAGAACATCTAGCAGGTGGTCGAACGTCGACCACAACTTTCAGATTAAGTATAACTTGAGGAGTGACATGATACGAAAATTTTATAAATAATAGTAAGAGAGAAAAAATTAAATAAAAAATATTATAAAATTAAAATAATATAATAATATATATTTTTTAAATTTAAAAAAGTTGAATTATTTTTTATTTTTTGTTTAAAAATTTAAAAAAAGTGTAATAATTAATTTAAAATTATCTGTATTCGATGTTGGAAAAGGAAAATAAGAATAGAAATGCTATGCTCACCGAAAGTGTGTCCCGAAGATTTTTTTTTTTTTTTTTACTTAATGATTAAGAAAGTGTTTTTTAATGATGTTGTGAATTTTTTATTTTTTTTAAAAATGTTTTTAATGATTAAAAAAATACATAAAAAAAAGTAAAAAAAAAATAAAAAACTGAAATATACTGTTCGGAATATTTCTTCGAAAGAAATATTCGATAGCTGTAGCGTTACTTAAATAAGAATTTTAGTAGGCAAATTTTGATAATGTAAATCATGAAAAAATCTGCCATCATTGCTCCAGCCTGCCAGTAACTGACGTAGGACAAGTTAGATTGAGCAGGTTTTTTTTATTTTTCTCGGCAAGCAAGATATATAGTATAAATTACAACACACAGAGTGGTGGGAATTCTCAATAACTTTCCAACGTTAACTTCTAGGATTCTATCAAGTTATAAAAAAGAAGATCAGTTTTGAAAATAGAAAATGTCCAGTTTATATTGAGAGTTGAGATAAGATAAATTAAAATGAAAGTTAAAAGTTGAATAAAATATTATTAAAATATTATTTTTTAATATTATTTTTATTTAAAATTTAAAAAAGTTAAATTGTTTATTATATAATTTTGTGTGAAAATTTAAAAAATTTGTAATGATGAGATCAATTGAGATCACTTCTCAATTCAAATGGGGCCATCAATTTTTTAATTTTTTTTTCAAAAGCATGGTCTGCATGAAACTATATATATACCATACACTTGCACAAATCATTTTTCATGTACGAGTGACATGAGATCATCCCTAAATCTTTTGAGAAAAGCTATTTTGCCTCTCTAAGTGTACCGCTCAAATGTGCTACTTGGTAAAAAAAAAATTATTTATTTTTATTTAATGATTAAGGAAGTAATTTTAAGTGTATTGATGCATTTTTTTTTATTTTTTAAAAATATTTAAATCTATTAAAAAATTGTGAATAGAAAAAAAAAATGAAAAACAAGTAGTGGTCCAGTAGAGCAGAGTAGCCCGACTCAAATCCTTTTGGTGTCCCATGTATTCATTATGTACCTTAATTAGCCCTCCCGGCCCTTTTTATGCGTGGTCCTCTCACTAAAAAAATAATGAGTGGAAATGTGATAACTTGAGATAAAAATTAAAAATTAAATAAAATATAATTAAAATATAATTTTTTAATAATATTATTATTTTAAAATTTAAAATGAATTATTTATTATATTTTATATAAAAATTTAAAAAAATTATAATAATAAAATAAAATAAAAAATAAATCAATACTCCAAACATCCAAACCTGCCTTTAAGCATTTGTTCATTTAGATAAGGTACTCACTGGACACTGGTGCGTTCTGCGTCTTTTGGGATCTGGTAATAAACTTCAATATTTTCTATGGACAGCTGCTACAGAGAAGCCCGCACGAAATACGAATGTGCGATGGATAGGTACAGGAGGAAAGCAAATAAAAAAATAAAATAAAACAATTAAAAAGTTAAAAACTTGCGGAAGTTTCTATATTTTTTACTCTTCTCCCTACCTTTGCTTTTCTCCCTCTTGTATCGTTCGGTCATCCATCCGCATATAAAACTTCTCTTCTCTTACGGACCTGCACTAACGTGGATTCATCCATCCGCATAGCATTTCTTCTTACTTGGGCAAAATACATGCGTGAGTGATTTATAAATTTTTTTTTTCGAAAAATCTGCTATTATCTTCTTTATATTTTATCTTTACTTATATATGTAATTAGTGATTTTTAACTAAATTGATAGTATCTATTTTATCTTTATTTGTATGTATATATTTTAGTCCTTCTATAATTTAAAAATAATTTAAAAAAAAATAGTGCAGCAGCGATGGTCAAGATTTGCAGTGTCTGTTTTTTAAAAATAATTTTTATGTACATCCTCAATGTTTTTTTCAAGATATACACCATTGAATAAAAGTCATGCGTAGATTAAAAAATGTTTATAATAATTAAAAAAATAATTAAAAAAAAAAGAAAGAAAAAATAATGGGACTGTTGGGTAATATATATTTGCACAGAATATTTTCCAATTTTTTTTTAAGACGTGATTAGTGAAAAAAATAAGTTCTTTACTGAAGATGTATTAAGGAACTGTGGACGACCAAAACGACAGGTAATAGGATTGCTGACATGAGTAAAATGATAAAATAGAATAGAAATAATGATACATTGCATAATATATTATATAATAATATTATAAAATGAAGATATTTTTATAAAATATTATTATTTTTATAAGATATTTTATAAAAATATATATTTTTTAATATATTATTATATAATATATTATAAAATATATTATGTGTAAATTATTTTTTAATAGAATAATGTTGTTTTATGCAAGGACAAAAGTGAGTTTTAGACCGCTGACAAGATTCGTGTTTCTCGTGCATCTGCCTTTTCGTGCTTTTTTAGACTTCTCCTTTTCTATGAAGATGGCTCATCAACCAAGCAGTTCATGCACGGAAAGTACAAATAAATGCAACGCTGGGCCCAGAAAGCCGCCCGATTTTCCACCACATAGGATCAACATCATGCACCAACATTTATGGCCGTCAGGTGCAGGTGATAAATCTTGTCACTTCGATTCTCTGTCTCCCGGTCTTACTCTTAAACATGGGAGTAACATATCTCCGTGGGCTACAAGTATGTCAAAGTCGGAAGGGAGGTTCGACATTGTGTAAATGAGCTAGGTAGCTAGGTGCATTGTAACTGGATAAGGATGGGAAGGGCACCGTGTTGTGACAAGAAGGGAGTAAAGAAAGGGGCCTGGACTCCTGAAGAGGACCAAATCTTGGTGCAGTACATCAACAACAACGGCCATGCAGGTAGCTGGCGTTCCCTCCCCAAGCATGCTGGTAATTCTTCTTCTTCTTCTTTTTTATTTTTTTGTTCTTCTGGAATTGCGTTCATTTGGAAGTAAAAGCTCTCTTTTGTACTTCCAAGGAACTAATTAAAGGTTATTTTGATATCCGATTTGTGGGTTGTGAGTGGTGTATCCATTTGTTGGGCTGCTAATCTGATGTATTAATTAGCATCTATTTAGATGCTGTAATCTGTTGTTGGAAGACATTTTGCTGGGTAAAAGGTGACGCGCATTCTTCCCTTTTCTCTTTAACGTGTGGAGAGAGAGAGAGAGAGAGATTATTATCTTCTTATTCTTCTTTTTTCCTGTTGAGTAGCATACGGTTGGATTTCTGCCATTTTGACACGTTTGAGATGATTCATGTTATTTCCATTGTTTTATATTTTCATCGTGCATCTTCAACTTCAAGCACATGCAAGCTGCCAAGCACATAATGTGGCAGTCCACTTTTGGATTACGAGCAGATTGTGCTTCACTGAGCTTGGGATGCCTGCGTTAATTAAGGTTCCGTTTGGATAGACAATTTAAATGAGACGAAATGAGATATTTTGAATAGTAGTTGAATAAAATATTGTTAGAATATATTTTTTAGTATTATTTTTATTTTAGAATTTGAAAAAATTGAATTGTTTATTATATTTTAGTACGAAAATTTGAAAAAATTATAATAATTGAAATGAAATGAAAGGTTGTGTAAACAAACGGAGTCTAACCCTCTCAATTGTCAGCATTTTAAGTCATGTTTGAATAGTAAACGTATTTCATCATATTTAATCTCATTATTATAATTTTTTTAAATTTTCAATAAACATTAGTAGTAAGATAGTTTGTGAATAATAGTGAGATAGTTTAAATTGAATATTTTTTAAATTTTAAAAAATGAAAGAAAAAAAGTTGAATAAAAAATATTATAAAGTTAAAATATTGTTAGAATATAATTTTATAATATAATTTTTATTTCGATATTTGAAAAAATTGAATTATTATTTTTTTATTTTTGAAAATTTGGAAAAGTTGTAATGATTAATTTGAAAAAGTTGTATTTGAATAATGTTTGAGAAGAAGATGAAATGAGAATTTTGAGATGTGATCTATTTTTAAAATTCTAAAATCATCTAATCTCATATTATCTCACTGTACAAACAGCACCTAAGTAATGAACCAATGTGGCTTTGACCTAGGTCTCCTTCGATGTGGAAAGAGTTGTCGGCTTAGGTGGATAAACTATCTTCGTCCTGACATCAAACGTGGTCCCTTTTCTCCAGAGGAAGAGGATACTGTCATTCAGTTCCATGGAATGCTCGGTAACAGGTACGAGTTAGGGGTCATTCTTTGTTTCTCTTGCTAGCTCTCGCTTGGGGGTTTAGTGTATATTTGTAGAATAACGTTATGCTCTCCTCAAAACTCCTAGGCAATTATATTTCTGCACTCTCTCCGTCTCAGATATGAGTGATGCATGTTACCTTGATGCTTAAGTCACCTTGTAGATTTGATAGCTTGATGCTTGTATAGTTGTATATATAAAGGTGGATTCGGCAATGAACTCAACTTGAGCTTCGAGTTTGTGATAAATCAAGTTTTTGTACACTTGGAGGGTTAATTCAGACATGCATTTTACCACACAATGGCACAATGCTCCTGGGTCTACATTGGATTACCTCATATGCAAAGCACCTGGACATTCTTAGAAAAAATACATAGAAAAAATAGGAACCTCGTATTATTACCAGGTGGTATTGTATTAGATGGCAATATAAAATAATTCAATTATTTGGGCTCTCTTCATTTTCCATATATAATTGTCTCAAGCAGACATCAGAACCAGGTTGCTCTGGCTTGAAATACTTCTGTATAAATTTTGATATCTTCCACCTTATCTTTGGAATATTAAAGAAAAATCAATTGACTTTAATTCCAGGTTTGTAAATCTTGAAATCAGTAATGATCAGAATGGTTCTGTTTATTTGTTCTAAAATTTTTCCATGGATTCTGTTACCAATAAATGGACCTTGAGGTTTTTAATTTTCCGGTAGGTGGGCTGCCATAGCATCACAACTGCCCGGAAGAACAGACAATGAGATTAAGAACTTTTGGAACGCTCATTTGAAGAAGCGGCCGTTTTGCTCAGTCCAGAGACCATGGGTGCACAAGCCCTCATCCAAACTGGACCTAAGCAATGTTGAATCCGAATCTCCTTCCACCCGCCACAAGGTACAGTGGGAGAGTGCCAGACTAGAGGCTGAGGCTCGCTTGTCAATGGAATCGTTACTGCACAAGCCGTCATCGATGGGCAGGACAGACTCTGATTACTTCCTCCGTCTATGGAATACTGAAGTTGGAGAATCATTTCGGAAGATGAATGGGAAAGATGGGGAAGCCTGCCAAAGCCCCGTCTCTCAAGCATCTTCATCTGTAAAATGTGGTTCAGGTTCTGATGTCACAATCCAAGCAAAAAACAGTAACAGGACCTGGGGCGCCACTAGCATGACTCAAGAACAAGAAGACAGCTATAGACCAATGATAGAAGAAGCAATGGCCAGCCCGAATTCTCTCAGCTCTTACAATCTCATCGATTCTTCCAATACTGAAGCATTCGACCTATTGCTAGATTTCCCAGATGGTGATGATGTCTTCCAAGGATAGACAATTTGGCTCGACATGAAACACAAGATGCCTCTTTCCTGTCTTGCATTGCTCGAGTGTAATTACCACGGAAGAGCAATTAGTTTTTAGCTAGGCAGATAGTTTGGCACCTTTCGTTTTGTGTATCTTCTTTTTGAGTCCAATTGGTTTCCTAAATTTTCTCGCCAATTGCTTCTCTTGATTTTCTCAAAAGACGTGTGAAGAAGAGACTATATGAACAGAAGGGTGGATATAAATCAAGTTGTCTCTCTTTGCCGACAGCTTTCACTGGTACCATGTCAGAGATGCTTTACCTGAAGAATGTATAATTGCTTACTAATTTTTCTTTCAGGTTCCTCCAAACGAAGGTGTGAATTTGTGGGGAAAGCTGTATTTTGACGCCGGCAACATTTTAGAGTAACGTCTCTTCATTTCTATTAGAAGAATTTTTTGGGGCACAATACCAAAATTAGAGCTTTTTATGATTTGATACGAGTTTACCATATTTAGGGGCGACAGCGACTTTCAACTACTCAGTCTACCTAAAAATATATGATGGATTGTTCCAGAGATAAATATAGTTTGGGAAAACGTTCGTGTCGTCGATGGTATACTTTCAACGTAGGGGCGTGTCATATTTGTATTTATTTCCTCTATCCTTCGTATATAAACGGTATTGACTCAATTTTTCAAAATAAATGCGAACAAATCTTACAACATGGTTCCAGAGAACTCCATGATTCCATCATCCAATAATATACATGTATTTTTTTACAAACTAATAAGTTAGGTTTTTTGTAAATTCAAATGCAATATACACATACATAAATCACTGTGACACAACAACGTATTGATCAATTTCCCGACCACATAACCAAACATCACATATAACAAATGAACTCCAAACGTAGAATGACTACAGATAATTCAAATATATTTCAACCAGACCTGAAATTTCTAGCCTGAAAAACAACCAAGGAACTTCTTTGGACCAGTTCCAGTGGCCCGGTATTTTGCAGACATTTCCTCTGCCTTGAGAAGATCTTCCCCACGCTTAGCTTCAGTCAATGCCCTCTTTTCTTCTGCTGCCTTGTGTATCATAGCCACTTTGTTTTTCATTTTCTCCACATATTCAGCCTTCTGCTTCTCCAACTTTTCCTGCTCACAATAGAAATGTGTTACGTCATTACAACATGAAGCAAGTTCATAATCATTGTTGTTTTCTATGCTGGCGATTCTTATTTTACCTAGATTCCTTTAATTTGGCAGAATATAATCTGTACTTAAACCACCAACTCAGTTTGGAGGTAACACCTGATTTGCTTTCACTTTCTTATTTAGTTTTAATCAATTTATAAAACCTTAATCATAGAATTACAATGTAGTTCTAGTTTACCGGATCCAATTGACAGCATGGTAGTGTAAATTAAAAGACCTTACTAGGTTGATCAAAAGTAATAGAGTAAGACTTTTGGTAAAATACACCTGATGCCTCCTATAGTTTGATGCAATTCTATTGGCATCCTCGGGTTTCCACTTGGTTGCAGCACATTAGGTTCTAAGAACGCCTTGGAAGGAAGAATCATTACCTCAATCTTT
Source organism: Pterocarya stenoptera (assembly GCA_003123785.1). Taxonomy (NCBI): domain Eukaryota; kingdom Viridiplantae; phylum Streptophyta; class Magnoliopsida; order Fagales; family Juglandaceae; genus Pterocarya; species Pterocarya stenoptera. The sequence goes on from QEOT01123829.1 coordinate 77,342, forward strand.
TTCAACTCGGCCTCTATAGATGCTTTCCTGCTGTTCTCCCACGCCCCAATGGCAGATAGCTTTTTATGAGCCCTTTTCAATAATTTCAACACAGTTTCAGTACACAAAATTTAGATCGAAATCTGTCAAAAACACAAGTTATTAACTGCAATCTCATATTATTTTCTAAACAAGCCATGAGAACCAATCAGCAGAAAAAACAAAAACAATTCAATACAACTCCAAATCAGTTATGAAATTATCTGATTTGTTTTTGGTTAAACTTCATGTTATGTAAATATTAATAAAGTAGCTTTCAGATTTCATAAATTGTATCCGTTTGAACCTAGGTAACAAATATTAGTTGGGCGCTGAATCTTCAGAAACATGAATGACGAATTTTCTGAAAACGATATTATTAAGATATAGGCACATTACGCACACTTTTTTAGCTGAACCAAGAATTAGGTTAGATGAATGCAGTAAGAGACAAACTCTGAGAGGTGAGAATTTCCATTCAATTGGTTCACAAACAAGCATGATACGCACCTGTTTAATCTTCAACGTAACATAGTCTCTACCAATGGTTTTGACGATGCTACACTTCAATTTTTGAATCTTCAACTTAAACAGGCTTTGCCAAATTGATTAAAAAAAAACTCACCAATTGCATTCTAATTCTTTTCTATGGAGCAAATCTATTTTTGAAAAGTATTCACAAGATCAATATCTTCACAAAAAATGGCACCATGGCACAGTAGACTCGAATAACTATGCTAAAACACAGGGTCAAGTTTGCTGGTGTGCTAGGTTTTGGTGAAAGCTTGCTTCTCATGTTCTTTGCTTAGTTCCTCAGTAACAATTAGACAGTAATACAGATAGGACCTCCCCATAAATACTCAAAAGAACAAGCGCTCAAGAAAGTACATACTTGTTCTCTGCTTTGGACTTTTCACTTTCTTCCCATGCCTTGATTAGTGATATCTTCTTCTCTGTTGCAACTCGTGCAAGCACAGCGTCTGAGATAATTTTGAGTTAATTAGTTAATTCTACAATAATATATACATTGGAGGTACAAGGACAAGAAGGTAACATTAAAATTCGAGATTACCTCGGTTGATAGAACCCTCAGTATTTTTCTGTTCGATAGAACCGTCAGCATTTTTCTGTTCGATAGAACCCTCAGTACTTTTCTGTTCGGCATACTCTGGATCCTCTGGCAAAATTGATTCGTTTTAGAAAAATAGGCAAATTACAAACATTGCTAAAGCCTAAGAGCTTGATCCACACACTGATAATAGTCTAATAGAGAAACTGCGGATAAAGAGCGAATAACCTATATATGAGAAGACAATCGGAACACCATGGATTATGATTTTACAAAGAGATGTGCTAGGTCTTCATAGCGATCTTGCAAAAGGAAATTTACAAATTTGTATGGCTTAATGTGATACATCATATCTCCTTTTGAATCAAAAAAGCTTTACAATTTGATGTATCACACCACATCAATTTGTAAACTTATTTTTGTAAGATGTCTTGTAAACCAAGCATTTCTCTTTAATAGCATCGGTTATTCTAGGGATTTTATATAGTATTGATTATAAAGGTGACAATTATTGTTTATACTGATAAAATAAAGGTGAAAATGATTGTTTATATAAATGGATGAGGAAGACACCATCTGAAGCTGATAAAGTAGTTGTTTGGATCCAAATAACAAAAGATTTTCCATCTCAAAGTTTTTACAAATCAGAGAAATTGAAACAACGAAGAATCCATATAAACACAAAGCCGTGCTCCATTTGGCTGTCTAGAAAAAGTAGGACACCAAAAGATTCAAATTCCAAGAATCAGATTAAGATTCCAGGGTATTAAAAACACACTATCAACACAAATTAAGACTATAAGATACGTATAAAAAAGAAAAAGAAAAAAGATACGTATCAAACTCAGTTCGAATAAAACGAAACGACATAAAAAGATGAGCCCGTACTTTACATTTTTTCATCAACCAAACACATGTCAAGGTCCAGCTAAAAACAGTCGATAAAAAGTAGACAACGCTCAAAATAAGATCAAAGAGACATGAACTTTTATCTTATTTTCTCATCAACCAAACAGACGTTGAAGTTTAAGCTAGCTTCTTTTTTGGGAGAGAAAAATTGGTAAAACGAGAGAGAGAAAGGGAGGGTTACTTTCAACGACGGCAAGTGCTTTGGAGTCATCGGGCTTGTGTTCAGTAGTAGAAGGTGGAATTACGGATTTCTCCTCGGTGACATCTTTGGGAGTTTGTTCGAGGTGTTCAGTTGCCGGAGGGTGAGGCGCAGGCGCAGGCTCCGAGGGGGCTTCGGGCTGGACCTTGACGGCGGGTTCTTGGTCTGCCATGTCTCTGCTAAAATCAGTAACGAGGACAAGACAGAGGGGAGAGAGAGAGAGAGAGAGAGAGAGAGAGACTTTAAGAGAGTGAATAACAGGTTGGTTGGGCTAATAATATAATTAGAATAAAGTTGGAGGGTTCTGGGTGGGATGTCATTATAAGGTACAGATGGCCTAGTATGAGTTGGCATTGGCAAAATGGCTCTGCCTCCGAGGCTCCGACTCGAAGTCTCAGATAAAGTGCTATTTTAATGGGATCGGATTCTACCAATCCACAGATAAGAATTTTCAAAATTATAAAAGATATCGCGAAATTTTTTTTTTTATCTATATTTACATGTCCGTTATAAAGTACAAATCCGTTAGCGAGTTCTTGTTCTTATGTACGTATGCATTCATACATATATTTTTTTAAAATCTAAATTCTTCCCAATAATATTTTTTTTTTAGAATTATTGCGGCCACAAATAAATTTAAGTAAACATTTATTTGTCATCATCATCTCAACATATCTTGATATGTTATTAAATGATAAACATAAAAGTAAAACATAATAAATAATTTCTAATCATTTAATACTACATTATGAAATGATGAGAATATGATAGTAAAATAGATGATGAGTAACATTACTCATGAAATATCACAACAAGTCACGTTAGTTTATAAATTTACTTTTGTAAAATTTTTTTGTAACTAAAGCATTTTCATCTTTTTATATTTTATAGTTTGAAATAATTATATCAGAGAATTTTAGTCTAACAATCAAGATGCTTTGGTTTTGATTTTTTACGAAACTAAAAATTAAGTGTTATAATTACAAAAATTATACTTCATATATAGAAGGTGTCCGTGTTATTTAAAAAAAAAAGAATTTTATTATGTATAACTAAGTTTACGTATCAATCTACGCACTAATATTGTTATCTTTATATTTTAATTTTAAATTAGTATTATTTTTAATATTGTTTATTTTTTTACCAATCATCTTAAATAGATATACGTATTACTGCGCAAAATCACTTACAATTAAATTTTTTCAAAAATAAAAGAGAGAAAAGTATAGGAGGTGTTAGAGCAAAAATTTCTTCTATTTAGATATGCCATTAAATTTTATCCGTTATAACTTATGATATTTGCAATTTAACCTCAATTACTTGGTGATATTTACTATTTGCCTGAAGAATTCAAATATGGCCATTTTTTTACTTTACTAGTGTACCATGTCTAGGAATTATGATCCATGGCGCAGATTATTACATGATCTGGATCCATTTCTATTATTAGTCCTCAATTAATAGCCGGTGAAGAATTATTATATATATTTATGTTAAAATGGTACGAACGTTAATTATACTTTTTCGCTTTTTGTCAAATTATTAACTAACAAGTATCACCTTTTCATCATAATAATAAATAATCTAATTAATTGAGAGTGTACGTAAATTATGAAAACATATTGAAAATTTAAACTTGTTTGATCAGTTAGAAAGGTTATTAATTCCGAAGAATGGCGACCCATGGGACGTTACGTATAACGTCCGTGAATCATCTCGCAAGCTTTTATACGAAAATGACGGTGTTGTATTTTTACGAAGAGGTTATCGAATAGGACAAGTACGCAGAGAATGTTTCGTGTATTTTCAAAACATATTTATTTCATCTCAATTTTATTATTATGTTTTTTTAAATTTTAACATAAAATAAAATAAATAATTTAACTTTTTTAAATTTATCTCATTTTATTTCATCTAATTATTATATTTTTTTTAAATTTCAATACAAAAAAAATAACAATTCAATTTTTTTAAATTTTAAAATAAAAATAATATTAAAAAATATATTTTAATAATATTTTATTTAATTTTTTAATTTTAATCTTAACTCTTCTCCTCTCATCTTAAAAAACCAAAGGAGGCCGATATTTCCTATATACCCATTTTCACATGAACTGAAAAAACAAAACATTGTCTGCATGCATGGATGAGGTAATGTATATATATGTGCAACTAACATCGGCTCGCATGTGGTTGTTTGTCGCCGGCCCCGATAGATTCAATAATTAATTAATACAACACTACAATATAAATAAATTCTTAATTCTGTCTTGTTAATCACGGAATCTTTGTGGGCCATCTCGTAAAGTGGCCTTGTTCCTTTTATCATTATCAATCTAGATCCACCGTATAGATCGGCCTGTTTAACGGCTGCTAAATTACATATAGGTACTACAAATTTTGCTTTTTAAAAAAAATAAAAAAAAATAAATATTAGACCACATTAAAAAAAAAAAAAAAAAAAACTCTATGTTTACACACTCCAACTATTGTAAATATTATTTTTCTATTATATATGTTATGATTTGGGCATTTTTTTTTTTTAAAAATGCATGACTCATGATTATACATACATACATACATACATGATCATCCGCCTACCTTTCTTAGATTATTCGCAAAACCCTCACAGATATCGATCTTATCTTAGATTATTCGCAATAAGACCTTTAACTTTCTCGTAATGGCTAATCTGATCAGCCGACGCGTTCATGTGGACCATGTCTTTGATGATGAGTAAAGAGTAGGCAAATAATGTATCATTCATGTATAATAAAAATCATGTTACGATCATGTAAATATTGTAGAGGAACATGCAATCCTGTTCCAATAGAGTAACCTGCATGAGAGCGTAAAAGATGAAAATATTGGAAAAACTGAAAAGTATTTATTTATTTATTTTTTTAAATAACTGAAAAGTATTAAACCCAAATAGATTTCCACACACATGAATGGGCATCATGCATGCGTTATAGACTTATAGTACTGTACATGTTGGACCGCCACCCACTTTAGAGCCACATAAATGATCGATCATGTTAAACTTATCTCTAATTAACCTACTACTACTGTTACTGTCTCTCTTAGGCTGTGCCTTACAAAGTAAACACACACTTGATGTTATGTGCCGCATTTTCTTATCCACCAACAAATCTTCCACTTCCATTAAAAAAATAAAAAATCTTCCACTGCCTGCCCCATCTATGTGGTCACGGACTCTCACAAACTCAATTCCTAATTGACAGAAAAGATATTTATAATTTTAAAATGTGTAAATGATATCTTCTAAATATCTTCTTGTCATAATAATGTTAAGAGAAATTATATTTATAATTATATAATATGCAGATGTCACATGTTTTTTAATTTAAAAAGTGAGTATATATATATAACTCAAATAAAAAAATAATTTTTTAATACTAAACTCTAATTTTTTTAAAAAAAATAAAAAATATATTCATTATCTCTTTTTTCATCATCTTCTCATCATTTCATAATGTGTCATTAAATTAGATGATAGGTATATAAATGAAATATAATAAATAATTTCTAATCATTTAATGCTACATTATGAGATGATAAAAAGATGATAAGAATTAAAATGTCGAATAATATTACTTTTAGAAAAAGAAATCCGCAGTACCCAACCAATATGTATGTAATGTAACGATATTCTAATGTTAATCCTTAGGATCGATTGTGCCCTCTTGCACGCTCTTTGCACATGGTGGATTTGGGACTTTTCGGCGAATTATATATACGTAGGAGTAAAACTCGGCCGACAAGAAGGTTGAGCAGTCTCGGCGGTTGTAGGATGTTAAGCAGCAGCTGCCACGTTGTGGCCCCTCGATACTTCTAGATTCTGTATGCGAAATATGACGTGTCATTATGCCAGATTTGAAACGTTGTCCACTTATATGATCTGATTGCTGCCTTCGTCATCTTGTTTTCAATTTTCATTCCAACGTTATTTCAACTTCTCAAAATTGTTCCTCACATATTAATGGACCCTACAAACTATCTTTAGAGTTAGCTAATCCCTGTATTCACTATAAGAAAAATAAGTTTTTATAATTAATTTATTGTAACCAATAGACTGAATTAATTATAAATAATTTGTGTTTACAATCAATTCAGTCTGTTAGTTATAATAAATTGATCATAAAAGTTCATTTTTCTTGTAGTGATTATAAATATATTTATGCACATTAAGTAAATAAAATAAAATAAATTTAAATATAAGTTTCCTAAATATTTTCTTATATATATTTAAAGAATGGTTGATAGTCTTTTGAGTCTTTGATAAAGGATTCACATGATAAAGCTTTAGATATTAGGATAAGCAAGTTAAAGTCATGTGTAGTTTAATAGAGAGTCGATATTTTCTTTGTTTGCAAACTAACATCATTTTCTTTCACTTTCGCCTTATCATCAAGTAAGCTTTCTTTGGAAATTTTTGCATCAACAGACCAAAATTACGAAAAGTATGACTAAGAAATATAGGGCCATTCATGATATCATTAACTTAGTAGCTGCATTCAATTCGGTTAATTAATATTATGTGATAATCTTGAGCTAGCTAATTAGAAAAAGGGGCCTGCATGTACGTGTAAAATTATATGTTAAGCATTCTTTTTTTTTTAAAGAGGACGGCACCCCAATTTTATTGATAGTCCTAATTTTTTACAGAGGAAAATCGTGGTTACAAAATTTTGATGCCTGGGATGTACAAATAAAAACAAAATATAAAAAACAAAATCCCAGACAGCCAGAAAATACCAAAACAACAAAAGTACAAGTCTAAACATTTAGAAAAAATAAGATCAATACAAAACCAAAAACCAAACCTTAACCAAAACCTGGGGAAGAATCTACGAAATGCGCAGATAAGAAAAACCAATTCTATCCATTTTGAGAAGACCCCGTAACTAGCTAGGTAGATGATCACTATCATTATACCAATCCATATCCGAACCCCCTACACCTCTCTTAGTAAGAAAATCAGCCACAACATTTTCTTCACGATAAATATGACTCACACGAAATTTCATGCACTCTAAATAAGCAAGTAGATCATCCCAATAGTCCTCTAGATACCAAATGCGACAAACACCTTTACTAAGCCACTTAAACTAGGAGCTGAGAATCTATCTCAATTTCCACCCGGAAGAAACCAAGTTGATAATACCTCTTAATCCCTTCCTACAAACCTCTCAATTCAGCAAAATTATTAGAGCCTTGACCAAAAAAAAAAAGAATAAGCTACTTTAAACCGGCCAAAACTATCATGAATAACACCTCCAGCACCAACCAGACCACGATTACCCAAACTACTACCATCAGTATTCAGTTTCACCCAGCCTTGAGAAGGTCTAGACCACCTACCACACGAACCATCTTAGGCTTTGGAAACACCACAGGAATATCCAGTCTATTCAATATAGCGACATCCTGATTAGAAACACGAGAAACTTTCATTATCAATTGCATGATCTTTCGAATCTAACTTTTAATGACATGCCAAACAGAATCACCCATATCAGTTCTATCCTCATAACGAGCTTTGCAACGCCTGTTCCAAAGCTGCCAAGAAACAATAGAAGGGAGAATACAAAAATAATTCAAATCTGAGAAGACTTCCCTGCACGCCGGAACCAAAAGTTTACTTGCTCATTCGAAGTATGGAAAACACCCATGTGCACCCCTAACTGGATAGCGGCCATACGCCAAATATGTCTAGCAACATCCCCAGTACAAAGCACGTGATTCAGATCCTCAATATGACCTAAAGAGCAACAATTACACTTAGAGACAATATGAATACCAATAGATCTGATATTTTCATCAACACTCAAATAGTTGTTATAGGCCTTCCACATTAGAAATCTTCTTGGGAAGGAAATTATGCCAAGTCCACTGAGCCCAAGGTAAGGAAGGGGCCCTAACCCGAATACAATCCCAAGCACTTTTGGTAGAGAAATTTTCATCACTATCTTTAAGCCAGATTAAAACATCCTGCCCATCCTTTCTCCTAGCCAAAAACTGACAGTTCAAGAACAGGATATTGGGAGCTAAGAGGACCACCCTCTTCCCAATTATCAAACCAAAAGGAAATATTTCCCTCGCGCACAATCCATTTTGAATTATCTAAAACCTCTGGGATACAGCTAACAACAGATTTTCAAAACCGAGTGCCCTTATTAGGCACCAAAAGAGATAAATGATTATTTCGGGCATACTTTGCTCTAAAAAATCCGCCCATAAAGACTGACCCTTGATAAGACGCCAAGCAAGTTTCATATGTAAGGCCCTTTGAATGTCCTCAAAATCCCGAATACCCAAACCACCTTCCTCAGCAGGCTTACAGATGTTATTCTAAGAAATCCATTTTCTCTTACATTTCCCTTCAGAATTCCCCCAAAAGAAAGAACTCAAAATCCTATTCAAAGCCCTGATCACATTTTGAGGAACATGTAAAACATCCATAAGGTGAGTAGCCATACTTGAAAGAACATGACAAAGAAGGATAGTACCACCACCAATAGAAAGTAGTTTCATCTTCCAACCTGCAATTTTTTTTTTATTTTCCCAAGCAACTCACCAAAATTACTAACTTTCAGTCTCCCAACCACAATAGGGACACCCAAATACTTAAAAGGAAAAGACCCTTCAGAAAAACCAGTAATACCCAAAAGAGCAGCTTTTCTATGCAGAGAGATTCTTTTAGAAAAGTAAATAGCAATCTTCTCTTTACTAAGGACTTGACATGTCCAAGATTCATAAAGATTTAAGACCTGGGTCAAGTTCCTCATGGATCTATTACCAGCATTCGCAAAAATGATAATATCATCGGCATACATAAGATGAGAAATAAGGGGAGTGCCTCTAACCTGAGTAAACTGGCCAATTTTTCCTTTCTCAAAAGACTTTCTAAGTAAGCGAGAAAGCACCTATTGCATAATAATAAATAAATAAGGCGAAAGCGGATCACCTTGCCTCAAACAACGGTCCCCTTTAAAAAAACCCAGGTACCATTCATCGTAATAGAAAACCAAGGTGTAGAAATGCAAGACTTAAAAAGATCACAAGCATGAGGAGAGAAATCAAAAGCCGCCAAGACATGAAGAAGAAAATTCCAATCCACCCTATCATAAGTCTTGGACATATCGAGTTTAACCAAAACATTACCCCCATTAGACATTTTGATAATGGAATGGATCATCTCCTGAGTAAGACTAATATTTTCAAAAATATTATGCCCAAGGAGAAAAGCCCCTTGCGCCTGAGAAATAAACTTATCAAGCAAAGTCGTCATACGACCCACCATAATTTTAGCACAAATCTTATAAATCACTGAGTAAAGACTAATGGGTCGGAATTTATCAAATCTATTAGGTTTGTCCACTTTAGGAATCAAGACAATATAAGAAGCAGTGTAAAACCTAGAAAGTGAATGGTTTTGGAAAAAATTAGAAATAGCTTCTAATAAATCATCTTTAACCAAATCCCAGCAAAATCTAAAGAACCCAGAACCAAACCCATCCGGACCAGGACTACTATCAATGGGGATACTAAAAAGCGTCTCTTTAACCTCCTCAAGGGATGGGAGACTACAAAAAGTAAGATTATCCACATCAGAGATCACAGGAGAAACCAAGCCACCAAGATAAGGCAAATCTCTACTACTACCAACACCCAAAAATTGCTTATAGCACTCAACAACAGATTGATGAATATCAAACAGGGAGTTAAGAGAAGTACCATTAGATAAACACATATCAATCACCCTATTATGAAACTTGGCATTAAGATAAACATGAAAAAATTTAGAATTTTGATCCCTATCTTTCAGCCAACTTTTCTTAGCCATATGAGAAAGTCTAATGTTTTCTCTACTCAACCAAGTAGAAAGCTCCATCTTGGCAACCAAAAGATCATTATCATCTTTAACCGAAAAATAGTCTTGAAGACGATTTTTCAGACGATCAATGCGTTGCTCTAAATCACTAATAATAGTATTAGTCCTACCAAAAACTTTTTTATTCCAATCTCTTAAGGCAAACTTTACCCGTTTCAATTTACCAAATAATTTAAAAAGCCCAAAACCATGCCCCTCTTGCTTCCACACCCCCTCAACCATACGAAGAAAATCAACATGATCAGTCCACATGTGTTGGAAATGAAAAGGACTAGGACTATACCAAAAAGGGTCCTCACCCAATTGAATCACCAACAGAGAATGATCAGAGGTGGTGCGAGCCAAAACCTGATAAAACACATTAGGAAAAAAATTAAGAAAATTAGAATCAATGAAAACTCTATCTAACCTTGCCCAGCTGCGAGCCAAGCCATCTTGACCATTGCACCAAGTCATCTGGAACCTTTGAAAGCCATGTCCAACCAACCACAAGCTTGAATACATAGGTTAAAATCTTCCATCGCATCGAATTGACGGGGATGGCTACCTCTCCTTTTTGAATCATCTTTGATAATATTGAAGTCACCACAAATAATCCAAGGAAGATCTCCAATACTGTTGGCTGCCATATCCTCCCAAAGTGCATTTCTTTCTAGCTGATTGGACTTATCATACACAATGGTAAGAACGTAAGCCTGCCCATACTTCACTACTTTCACCGTAAGGATTTGGTTAGACCCAGCCATCCAATGAACAGAAACAACAGAATTCCACAACAATCATATATTTCCACCATGCACCTCATTAGTAACAAAAGAATCACAATTTAACCTCCCCAAAAAATTTGAAATTTTATCCTCCATCATGAAAGGCTTCGCCAAAGCTAAGATATTAGGCTTAAATTTCTTAATCAATTTTTTCAGGTGTAAATGCGAGGTACCAACTCCCCTAATATTTCAAAATAATATTGGACTAATCATAGATTAAGTTTGGAAGGGCGAATGACCACCTGGGTAGAGCTCCTTTTTTGTAACTTACTCAACGATTTACTGTGTTCTTCAGAGTCAGAGCAATACTCTTTACTCATATCTTGTTTAATCCAATCTCTTTCAGTTTCATAGTCAGATTGGGACTCATCCCTCAATTTGGTTTCAATCGTAACATCATTATCAGCAAAACCAAAAGCGTTTGCACTAACCTCATCTTTAGAAAGTATTGGGGCCCTTTGATGACTGGGCCCAGCCGCTTCTATTTTCGATGGAGGTGCAAGAAATCCACAAACATTTAAACGGGCCTTCCCTTGACCATCTAGGCCTAACTCATGCACCATAGCGAACCCATATTGAAGAACCTCCAACAGCATTTCCTTCTCAGCCTCGCAAACAACAAGAGCCTTGCCATTGTTACAGACCACATCTCCCAAATTGCTCATATTCTTTTGTCCTGAAAAAGAAACTTCCGTAAGGTGCCTTCCATCCACTGGAGGATCTTCAGAAGCACCATCCTCTTGCACTGGGGCACTCACTATCCTTTGTTCCACTTACTCAGACTCAACCATCACAGCACCTTCGAAAAGAACTAAACTTTTTTCAACTTGTATTGCATCATGCAAAACCAAATCATCTTCAACTTTTTCTTTTTCTGCATCATTTTTTGCTCCTTTTTTAACCCAAACTTTGCCTCCTTTTTGCTTTTTTTTTTGGTCAGTGCGATTTCTACATGTTCTCAAGTTGTGTCCTTGGCAACGGCAAAAAGAGCAATAGTCAGGCAAAGTTTCAAACACCACTTCCTACCTCCTGCTACTTAGCAGCCCAGGTTGTCCAATCCAAAATGCGATATTGGTTCTTTTGAGGAATTAACTTCAATACACACTCTAGCCCCGTCAGTTCTCGTAGCACAAGTAGTCGAGTTATCACGGCGGATAAACTTGCTGAATGGTGCCAAAAACATTTTCAAAATGGAGGCATGGTAGTAGTTTGGTGGAAGACCCAGTAGAAACACCCATACCGGGACATTCGATGGTTCAAAATACTCATCGAAATCTGGCTTTCATGCAAAGGGATGGTAAGGGACTCCATCCATGTCGCATGATTCCCTGGATAAAGCCTTGTGAAAATCAGTCTCATTTGCCATTCGGATAAACACATTACGAGGCCGTTGCATGATAGAAATAACTGGAATGGACAACAGACCCCATCGATTCCTGATGAACACTCGAATGGCATCTAAAGACGGCCTCTGCCTGAGAAATTTAATCACCATTGAAAACCGAAAAGGCTCATCCGTTTTATCAATCTCCTCTGTTGAAAAGGTGAAAAACAGTTCACCATTTATGGATTTTGGGTTACGGAACGGAACAACCATCTCCGGCAATAGTTGAGGCACTACTGAGACGAGATCAGCGAACGACCGTGGAAGACCTGCCAGGGGAGGTGGGCCAGCAACGGCCGCCATGCAGCTAAACGAGAAAACAAATCATGAAAAGAAAAAAACCTAGCAGAGCAAAAACATTTACGTAGAAGGAAAGTTTTTTTTTTTTATTGAAAATCCTATTATGTTAAGAATTCGTAAGATAAACAAAGTATAATATTTAAAACTTAAAAAAAAAAAAAGAAGGAGAAGAAGAAGAAGAAGAAGATAAAACCAGAGCGATCAAACGAATTATTAAAATTAAAATTAAATGCTGCCCTTCATGATCACTTCATGAAAAGTCATGTCACTTGTGTAATGGAGCGATTCGTGTATTAAATTTGTTAATGGATTTTAAGTTAATAAATTTATGATTACCTTCATCCACTCATCACATGGTGATGAAGGTCACATTAATAATTTAGCATTAATTTCTAGCAGAAATTGACCTCATGAAAACATACTCCAGAAAAACACGATTTTCGGAGCCACCTAGAAAACAAACCAATCCCGCTTCTCTCTGAACCTTCGCCTACCCAGACCGACGAACGGGGGGTGGGAGCTTTGGCTCCTCCCCCTTACCTTCCCTTCTGTCCATTTTACTCTTCGTTGTAGTATTTTTTTGATTTTTTTGTGTTTTTTTAGGACAAATAAGGGGAGAGTACCGTTCGAGTCCTTTCAGCCGGCGACTCTCTACACGCGCCCCACCGGGATGACGCCCAGGCGCCGATCTTCAATACCACCAAATCCGGCGTCTATCGGAGCGGCGCGTGGCCCGCACTCGTGGGATGAATTTTTTGGACCCCATCGGCGCGTGGTCATCACGAGCCACCGAGGAGACCTCGGCCGACACCACACTCGGCTTCTCTAAGCTCTCTACCTCCGGGGCTTCCAAGAGTGACTGTCGGTTTTCCTCCCTGAGAAACCCGTGCCTGCATGCGCCACTGCCAACTCATCAAGCACTGTTCATTCGATTTTGTGATTTTATGTTTTTCAGTGCTTTGTTTGGTATTTGGTCTCTGTTTATTTATTTTTTTGTTGATCCAAGTAAAGTGTTGTGCTTTCGGATTGGACGTAATCTGGGGCAAGAGCTATTCGAGAGTGGTGGGCGATGTCATGGCTGGTGATCGTATGACCAATGCTCACTCGTAGGGGCAGCCAGCGCAGTGGAGGTTGTTGTGTTCGTGCGGGAGCTGGGTGCTCATGCAGTCAGGGCTCGAGATGCCAATACTTGCGGTGGGCGTGACATCCGGGGTCACACCAGTGCTTGTGGTTCTGTAGTTTAGTTGATAGTTAGTAGTTGTTTAGTTGTTTATAGTTTTTGTAGTTGTTATGTAAATTTTAAGTTTTAAATAATATAGAAATAGGCGATTGGATTTAGTATCCATTGCTGTGTCCCATACTCTTCCTCCCTGGGAGGATAGAGGGGGTCTCAAGTTCTGTTGTACAGAATGCTTTCTCTGATAGGAAAGAGTTTTTAGTGAAGTTAAGACAATGTCCACCACAAAGTATTTTGTGTGTGGGGAAGCTCCAGAGTTTAGGTATAGTTTGACTTATAGTTTGGATTATTCTATATATTGATAAGTCACAATTGTAACTTCGAATCATTAATGAAACGAGTATGTTTTCTTAAAAAAAAAAAAAAAAAATGAAAACATACTCCATGCATGTATGTATATTTATCGAAAAAGATATCGATGACTAATTGACATTGATTCTGGTGTCCATTTCACCGATCGAGGAGAGTATGGTTACCTCAAGCTGCTTCTCGAATCTCCATGCATGGCTTCTAGATCAGATGCTTTCATCTTCTTCGATCTGCATTAATATTGCCTCAGCCATGGTTAGCTTCTTAGCTCTTTCTCAGCTCGATCGGGGCAATGAAATATTATTGTCAATCTTAAGAACTACAAAAAGTACTAGTTATACACATGATGATGATTAATTAATCATGAGTAGGAGATATAATATATATATATATTTATATACAAAGTTTCTAATCATGAGCACTTTAGGTCTAGTAAGATTTAAGATTTGACGTAGTTTCGAATATATATTCTGGTCAGTACTTAAACCCAGATCGAACTACCATTTGGATTTGGATACAAGTCATTTATGGCAAGAAAGCAAACTGCTTTTCCCCACCTTCATGGAGCCGCCTTATATGGTCCTTATCATGTTCCGGGGAAGCCATGCAATCCTTCTCCCTTCCGGCCATTTACATTTTGGATTTGGATACAATGCATTTATGGCAAGAAATTAAGTTGTCTTTCACCCCTTTATGCAGACTCCCTTATTGCATCCCTATTGGAGTCTCTATATCTCATATATTCCTATAATTTAAGAATAATTATCGAGTTTTCTCTAAAAGTTCCTCTCCATTGGACTCCCTATTTTAAGAGAAATGTTTAGAGAATGAATATAGGGAACTACTATTCATTCTCCAAATTACTTTTATCAATATTTTATTCATTTTAATTAAATTAATTCTTCTTCCAATCATTTACATTTTCTCTCATACTCATATTTGTTATAATTTTAAATAATAATTTTAAAAATAACTTAAATAACTCCGAAAATATAAAAAAAATTAAATTCTATTTAAAATATTCATTAGAGTAATAGTTCAAAACATAAGAAAAAATATTAACTAGTTAAATTTGTAAATAGAAGTGAGAAAAAAGTAATAAAGAAATAATAGAAAAATATTATCTTAATAGAATAGAGATAGAGATAGAGAATGAGATGTAGAAGGTTTTTGAAAGATAAGAAAATTTAAGAAAAAGTTTTAGAGAATGTACTTTTTAGCTAAATTATAGGAAATTTTATAGAGAATCCAATGTGGATGCTCTTAGTCCTTATCATCTTAATTCCCAACTGATATTCTTCTCCCTTCCCTTCCCTTTCTCTTATAGAATAAAGAGCTTTGCTATTTATAAGCCTCACAAGCCAGACACCACGTACACTTTCTTTTATTTATTTTTTGTTTTTCTTTTGGTTTTATTTTTCTTAAAATAATTAAATTCTACTACTCATCATCCATATACCACATATTTGATAAGAGAAAAAAATTTAAAAAATAATAAAAGAGTGGTATGTGGTGGTGTATATGAGGCTTATGAATAGAAATTTTATAGAATAAAAGGTTACTTAATTTTAACGAATTTCAAAAGTTCAAGCATACAAATTGAGAAAATCCGAATGAAACCTCTGTAAAACAAAAGTTAGTTCACACCTTTTAATTGATATCCTTCGAGGATGATCGAAACCAGTGGCTTAAGTTTTTCTTCTCTTTCCACTACTCAAGCAACCAGTAGTTGTAAAACTGTAACACCCCGTTCCCAAAGGATAGGGATATTACTATCATTCATAACATAATGCCCGGCAAAGAGATTCAGAGTCTGAATTACCTCATTTATTAACAAAAACT
>QEOT01123830.1:0-84870 GCA_003123785.1 Pterocarya stenoptera
ATTGCATCTTATATGTCATGAACGGGGGCAGGTAACCTTGTGTTGCATGTCCCGACGCTTCGGATGTCCGTCCGATCCCAAGCGGAATCTGGGGGCGTCACACGTAACCAAGCTGTGTGAGCAACAACTTGATTATTTGGAGGAGAAGAAATAGAATCATCGATGAAGGCAACCTTGTTTTTGACAGTCAAGGCTATTGTGATCTAGAGGCTCCAAGCTACATAGTTGCTTCCAGTAAATATTTATGAGACTAAGAGGGCACCAAGATTATCACTAGGTTGGAGATAAAACAGGCTTAAAGAATCATCTGAAGGATTTATCGTGCGATGAAAAGTATGAGAACTAGCAGAAGCTTTGTTGTCAGAAACCATTTCTGAAATTTCTCCAAGAAATGCAAGAAAGTATGTATAAGAAAAGTTACAAATATTTCAGAGCAAAATCTGTGATAGGTTGTGGAAGCAGAAGACGATTTTCAATCTGATACCATGTCAAGAACTCAATGCAGAATGAATTGGGAGCTTGGTGTAGACAGAAAAAGAAAGAAACAGAGGAGAAGAAAATGAATTTGTGTAAGATTGAATTGCATTGAATGAATTATATGTAAACTGTACAAGTGTATTTATACTAAACTATCAACTTATAACAGAAATGACATAATTTATTTCTTCTTCTCTTCTCTGACTTTTTCTTCTTTTGACTTTAATTCCATATTCTCAATGTGTGAGGCTATACTCCAACAGAAGGGTCTCTCTTTAGATTTAAACCCACCTGTTAGAGTTCAAAGTACATCAAACAATTCCTGATGTTTGCTACTTGTGCTGCAGCAATTTTTCCTTCATTTTCAGCTTATATATTCACTATATAAGGCGGAAACTTTGGCTTAAATTTCATTTGCTAGATGACTAAGTTTAGGTTAGTTTAAAACTTCATTTTTTCCTCTCTTAGTTCACGTTCATCACCTACAAAGATAGCAAAAACACACTTCCAACTTCTGAAATTTTCTACCACAAATTTTATCACGGTGTCTTCCAACCGCATCTATTCTTACATTGTTTTTCTTCTAATTCTTGTTTAGTTGGGTGTGTAGCCAAGTGCAGGGATGTTAGAAAGAAGCATAAATTGTGCAACCTACAGCTTGAAGAGATGAGATGATTTTCTGCCTTGTTTTCTTATAAAGAGAGGAAACCAAGATGTGTGCAATTGCTACAAAAAATTCTGCTATAGTTTTAGCTCTACTTCTTCCTCTATCTGAATAAATTTTTAATGATGTTCAAGCCTTCATTTTTACTTGTTAAATCAATAGAGGTTAGTAAGTTTCTTCCCCATTGCATTTTCTATCTTGCTTATATTTTCTTTCGTAGTCTGCATCTTTTACCATTATGTTTTCCCGTTTGAAGATCCATAGGTTTGTATAGATTGAAACTGCTCTCTGTTTCTTTGCTGCCTCTTGTATCCATATTTATAGAAGACAACCTTACACTACTTCCTATCAAATATTAAAATGGATTTATTTTGTTGTGAAATTGTTAATCACTCTTTCTTGGTGATTTACTTGCAGAATTCATGAGATCTTCTAACATTCTATTATTTGCTTGTCAAATTCCTTGATATGTATCCATTTTCTTGTCAAATTCCTTGATATGTAGACCTATGCTATTATTTCAGCTCAACCAATCACCTTGCACTGAAAAATGTCTATCTTGAAGAAAATCCCATTCCATGCATGTTGTGGAAGTCAAAGAAACAAATAAAGGAGATATGATTTTAAGCAGTAGTAAATTAGATAGGGGAGGCTATTAATTCCTTTAACCAAATCTATTAGTAGTAAAGTAGTATTTTGACATAAAATACAGACTTATTAGTCCTAAAAATGCTTGAGTGGAATGAATGTCTTTGTTACTTGTGTTGAGTCATTGCAGCAGAATGTGCTGCCTAAATAGTTTGGGATTTGAGATTTTGTGCATTATGTTCTGTATTTCCTTAGATTTTTCTTTCATGCCAAGTTGATAATTGTGTCTTTATTGTTGGGCTAGTTTCACTTAGTTTTTGCTCCTGACATTGAATGAGTTCCTGTGTTGCTGTAGGTGCAGAAGCAATATTTCTAATTTAGGTCACTTCTTTGTACGTGCCATACAGGTTTATTTCTGCACTGCATCAAATCATTTTTTCCTTGGAGAATAAATTCATGTATTTGCTTTACAAGAGGCTCCTTATAAATAATCCATACTATTTATCCAGATTGCCTTTACTTGTATGGTATTTGCCTGTCTTCTTCTTGCTTACTAGGGCCAAGTTGCTTATTTGATGAGATGAGAATGTATTAACCCTTTATGACTATTAATTAAACTAGTGGAGATGAGAATGTATTTCTAGCTTTAGGGTTTAGTTCATATATTAATTATATCTTACATTTATATATACATACATTATATATAAACATCTCTAATATGAAGTATAGCTTGGGTATAGCTCATTAGGATTAATTTTGTGGATTTTTTTTATTTATTTTATGAAATATCTTTTCCGGTGATTAAAATTCGCCGGAAATACTTTTTTGTATAATAAACTTATTCCCGGCGGTCAAAAATCATTGGAAATACTTTTTACGGACGATTTTTATTTTAATTAAAAATTGTTGGAAATAATATTCACTGCAAATATAATTTCCAACAATTTAATTAAGCTGTTGGAATATATCACAGCATTAGCGGCGATTGATAGATTTTTTGCGACGATTATAATTTGACGCAAAAAGTTTTTCCAGCGATTTAATGGTCAAACTGAATGGACATTTACAGCGTTTTATTTAGAATTTGAGGCGATCGAAAAAATAACCTTTAGCAATAACTTTTGGCTTCATTTGGAATAGATCAGAAGTGGAGCAATAATACAGGTGAACATGTAGTAATTTATAAATCGCTGAAAAAAGTCAATGACGGCGATTTATAAGACATTTTCCAGTGAAAATAATCGCTGGAAAAAGTCACTTCCCTTATAGTGAGAGTTCCGTCTATATTTTTAAAACTTTTTCCTTGTTTACAACATATATTATATACACAACTTTTAAAGTATTCACAACTATAATACAATAATCATAAAAAATGCATTCACAAATTCGGCTTGAACCATTAAATTCTAAATAATTACAATATAAATATTCCAACAAAAACTCTAAAATAACTAAAATATGACCATAACAAAACTCTCTATACAACCAAAACCATGCATCTTCAAGCAACAAAACCATTAAGTCCCAAAACTTCCAACCTCAAGTGACTAAATCAAGTCCACTTTAGAATCTTTGGCTTAAAAGCTATCACTTTAAAGAAATGAACTTTCTATAACTTTGAAAAATATGTGAAATAAAATGGTGAATTACCACGTGCTCGGTAAGTAGCAATTCAATTGGGGGGGGTGTGAGAGTTGGTAATTTTCTTGATTATTAAAAGTGAATAAATTTTCAATGAAATAATGTGAGCAATAAAATTTTATCTCAACCAACATATTGATCCAAATATCATATTCAAGGCCACATGATAAAATGAAAATCACCAATATACCAAGAAGATATCATGCCATAAAGACATCATGCTGTGAGGGCATCAATGTATCACAAATATATCATGCTACAGAGACATCACGCCGCAAGGGACGCCAAACATGTCACAAAGACATTCATATCATGGGCTCAAGAATAAATAGCATGCTCACATTTAACTTTGAAATTTAATAAGCCACATAACATTTTTCAAACATCAACCATTATAAAATTTGCACAAATCTCACAAGCAGAGGCAAAATAGCATAAGAATGTGCACAAATCCAAAGTTTATACAAGTTTAAAATACCCAATGCACCATTCCAAACAAAACTAACAGTTCTTTTATTGAAAACCCATTAAAAAGTCACTTACCTCGATTTCTATTCAAAATAGTCATGATATTCCTTTGTCAACGATTACTTGGAACCATCAACTTCTACTCTAAAAATGATCTTACTTAACTCTAAAATTTTCACACAATCCTTAATAACATGAATTTAGACTTATTCTAAAAGATTATTCTCCAAAATTGATAAACTCTAAATTTCTAGGTTGTAAATAAGCTACCATACACGTACACGACCTCTATCCCCTTATTAGTTCAACGTAAATAATGTCTATACTCAACCATATACCAATGGCATAAATATAGATTAATTCTAGCTAATATCTACCGCTAACACTTGAATATAAAATTCATCTTTAATACACCCTAACAACGTAATCAACTATGTATATTCTCAACAATTAACAACACCAAATATTAACAAATTTTATATACAAAATTCATTAAATATAATATTTTATGAGGTATGTGAATTTACCTAATATTATCGTTGATGGTGATGAATAATAAAGAGCAGTGGTTGAGGGTAGATGTTACAGATAAGAGAGAGAATATATATATATGTACGATTTGGAGAGAGAGAGAGAGAAAATAAAAATAATATATATGATATATATATACGGAGGGTTAGAGAGAGAGAGTATGTATAGGAGAGAGAGAGTGTGTGTGATATTCGGGGGAGCGAAAATGAGAGAGAGTATAGATACGCGCCCCCGGGGGCTAGGAAAGAAAAAGAATAAAGAAAAAAAAATGATGGTCTGAGCTATGTTTTGGGCTGGGGCTGGGCCATTAAGTATTATGGAGTTACAGATTAGAAAGTGCCGCCGCGAAACCTGCTGACGTGGCTGTCAGCAGATTCAAAAAAAGAAAAAAAAGAAAGAGAAGAACTTGGACTTGTTTCTGAAGGTCGGATTGGAAGAAACGAACCGCGCTAAACACCGTCGCCAACAGCAAGGTTACGGCCAATCTGGTTTCTGTTATTCACGAGGTATTCGATCCTCCTTTTCCACGCGCTCAGAACTTATTTGCTTGATGTTAAAAGCTTCTGTCTCCATCTGTTTTGGTTGCCGATAAAATCTGGGGAAATGATTACCGTCTTCCTGCCATTGTTTTCGACTTTAATATGTTTTATCTTAATACGTTCTGTTTTCAATCAAACGGATCCTTCCATGTTTCGATTACTTCTGTTATTTTCTATTCCGGAATCTATTTGATCAAGTTCAAGTTCCTGTCATGTGCATGATCAAGTTCCTGTTATGATCCGTACATGTTGACGTGCTGAAGTTGTAATCAAATTGAATGCCGAAAACGTTGTGGTGACCATATATTGCTAGCAGGCGGAAAATAATATCATAATTCGGTCCCAAGGACTAGCAAAATTATATATCCATCAATCACTACATGAGGCGTAGGTCAGCGAGGGATCAATTGATTAGAGGCTCTAAAATCAGATTTTGCTGAGAAAAAGGTGTTCCAAGTGCATTTACAACAAAGGACAGA
This sequence comes from Pterocarya stenoptera, assembly GCA_003123785.1. NCBI lineage: Eukaryota > Viridiplantae > Streptophyta > Magnoliopsida > Fagales > Juglandaceae > Pterocarya > Pterocarya stenoptera. The sequence continues at coordinate 5,388 of QEOT01123830.1, forward strand.
ATATTATTGAAAAATTAGAGTACTCTTAATTTGCGGGATTAGTACTTACAAAGGAGTTCCAAGTACTACTAATTTGCGGGATTAAGAGTACTTAAAAGACAAGCAAGTAAGCAACATCATGGTCCAGTACTAGTGCTACCACTCAAACGTATATTATGGACTTGACGAAAGCAAATATCTATCAATTGATCATTCCCTTCGATCCATGCACGCATAGTGGCGTTAGTCCCGCATGCTCATAATTAAAAATAAAGAAAGCGAAAAAAAAAAAAAGGGCCCCTAATACGCCTACCCACAAATCAGAGACACAGACAGAGACAGAGAGAGAGAGACAGATGGATTTCTATGATCCGATCACTTTGGAGAAGCATTGGTAGCTTGTTCCGCGCAGGCACGCTTCTCGTAGTAGTGGTAGACCGCTGCGCCAGAGAGCACCGCCAATGTTAAGGCCTGTGCATGCATCCTACCCACAATTCACAACAAATTAAGGCACACTACCCTTTTTAGTATCTCGAATCTCGATCGATCGTGCGTGCACACACTCACTTGTTATATAAACAAAAAAAGAACAGGCCTTGAAGAGATGGTGCGTGCGTATGTACCTGGCATGTATAAGCCTGAGACTTGGCTTTAGGGGAGATGTTGTGCGTGTGTAAGCTAGCGATGCCCCAATTCCTGATGCCCAGAGTGCCCCTATAATGGCCGGCCATTTCATTATATTATTATTAGTTAATTACCTATATGGCCTGCTAGAGAGTGAGAGGGAGAGAGAAATTAACATCAATTGAGAAAGAGGGTTACAACGTACTGACCAATGCTAGTGAGCTTATGCTCCGAAACCCATGACTGAATTGCTTCCATCTTCTTCTTCTTCTTCTTCTTCTTCTTTGTGCACAAAAAAAAAAAAAATGTTCTCCGATCAGAATAGTAGTGAATAAGAATGAGTGGGGTGGAAGAGGAAGGCATCGGGATGTTGGTATATATATACGAGTGACTCTGTTGAAAAACGTGCTTTTGTGTTTGGTGTGGCCCCTTGATTTACTTACTCCTTCCCTAAACCACTTGACGTTTTAAACTAGAGGCTTACTTATCCGGTTTTTCTGACTGCCCTGCTGATGTTTCGGACTCTTGCTTTTGCGTACCAGTGCCCAAATGCTGTTAGCCGTTGGATTCCTACTTGGATGAAAGTACCGATCTATGAGCTCATTGAGCTGAAGATGTTCAGAATCTCATCAGACTATAATATATAATTTTCGAACTACTTTTCACCGGCCAGGCCAGGCCAGTAGGTACTGTTGCCTGTTGGTAATGGAAATGGATTTTCCAACCTCGAGAATTATATATGAAAAATGCTGAAGACAGTCGCTGCCTCAAGCGCCGTGTAAACGGCTGCTGAGTTGGCAAAAAGAAAAACGCTGCATTTAGTTGTTTTTAAGTTTTCGTTTGTCCCGCTGCCCTTCCCTCTCCTCCATCCCAAATCACGCTGCAAGACCACCAGCTTGGCTTTAATTTCCAACCTCTTGACTTCTCCTTGATATAAGATTCATCCGAATCTGAACCCGAGTCTGAGCCCAAGCCTTTCTTTGAACAAATATGAATATCAAATAACCAAAAAGAAATAAATAAATCATGAACCTTAACAATTGCGAAACGTAATACCTTCTTCATCATCACTTCCTTGGAGGAAATCATCGGCTAGAGGATCATCCCCATCAGAAGAAATTTCTGAACCAGAGCCAAAATGTTGCTGTTCTCCATCAAACTCCTCGTGTTGCTCTGCTTCATCCATGCTGTCAGAATGGTCGGAAAAGTCATCTTTCTTTGCAAGTATAGCAGTAAAAAAGTCACTCTTTTGCTTCTTTTTGGGAGGAGGCGTTTGTGGTTTAGCAACCTTTATCTTATTGCCGGCCATTACAGCTGAGCAAGTCGTCGAATCGAATGTTTTCTCGGATAGGATTTTTAGGGTTTATGAGAACAAAAATTCTATAACTGCCCCTTTTTCCCAGTTTTTTTTTTTTCACTTTCTTTCGGCAATCAAAGCAAGCACAATCTGAAAACTCCAACCCAGAGCTCAGTGTTTTCTTTCGGAAGAAAAAGAAACTTGAAGAAGAAGGCAACAGTAGCCTCTTTCCTATTTTTTTTTTTTTTTATTGACGTGGCAAATTGCCGCGGGCCGACTGTCCACCGTTTGCAAGGCCCTAGATGAATTGATTATATATATAAATAATTTTTACAACTTTTTATTATCTATTATATTTCATATTCTATTTTTTTAAAATTTTTAAAAATTTTTTTATCAAATATTTTTTATATAAATAGTAAATAAAAAATTTAAAATAGTTAAAAAAAATTAATTAAAAAAAGTTTTAAAAAAATATTAAAAAATGTGAAATTCAAAATATAAATAAATAATAAAAAATTGTATAGCAAAACCCTAACGTACAAAAGTTAGGAATCTGCAGATGTGCACGTGCGTGATCAAGGAACTAGATAATAAAATTGTGAAGAAAATGCCGACCAAACCATTAAAGCCGTTGGATTTTATGAATGGATATGTTTATTATTTTTTTACATGCAATTTTGAAAGTACTTAAGGGAGTCTTGCCAATTAATCCGAGCAATATTATGTCAGGAACCGAATCAGCAAAACAAGCAAAAGGGAGCACAGTAGATGTAAACATTTGGAAAGTGCCCCGGAAAGCCGTTTTATAAACATTTGCTGCCGACTTCTTTTATGGTTGTTTTGACACTTGCTATTTTGGGTGACGGTACACAGATCTATATATATGGTTTTGTGATAAACAAGGGGTTGCTAAAGGCTAATGCTTCGCAACAGTATACATGTACCACACATCCTTCAACTTCATCCCAACTCAATTAAAATCTACCAAATTTTAACCAATCATTTTGGAATATAAATCTAGACATGACTTATGTTTTTGTTGAATTAGAAAAGTGTTAGATCTATAAATTAATCTCTTAAAAGTAAACTTATATATTAACGTAATTTGATTTGATATGTCAGATTTATTTAAAAATAAAAATAATTTTATAAACTAGCGTATCATTTCAAATTACATAAATTTGTCAATCTACTTTTATGAACTCTCAATGGATGAAACATCTATCAATGATTTAAAGAGTACATAATATATTTGAGGAGATCAAAGATTGTTGCATTCCAAATTGAATATTAAAAAAAAAAAAAAAAAAAAAAAAAGGAGAGAGGTGGTTGTTACAACCATAAAAAGATTCTATAAAATAAATCTACAAATTGACATGTTTTTATATAATACTTTAGATCTACTTTAAATAAAAGTAGTTTTACAATTTAAGGTACCACATCAAGTTATATTAGTTTGTATTTGATTTTGGTAGAATTGATTTACTACTCTAGATGATGAATTGTCTATTGAATTTTTTTATTTTTTATTTTTGCAATTTAGGTTATTGGCATTGATTGGAATTTTTTTTTCTTTGGTTGATGGTACACACTTTGCTGCTATTTATAACCGAGTAGGCACTTTTCTTAGCAATGTATCAATAACAAAAATGCTGAATACAACCTGCTTGGGAAACCAGTGCGTAATCGTCTCCTAGATAGTGGCTTAATGAAATGGTTTGTCTCATTTGAAATAAAGGAACGATTCCTAAGCCATCTCTCCCACTTTGCTCACTTCAAAATCACCTTTGTTGTTTAACCCTTTCTCTCGAGACTCATCTCGCCTTAAACAACCTAGAAACAACCAACAGCCCGAGTCATCACAAAGTGTTGCTTATCTCAGAAAATCCACCATCGCACGGCCAACCCACGAAAGCCCTTCTCATGGCAAACGAGGCTCACAACTTACGGTTCTACATCACCTAGTAGCTTCGCGGCTTCACTCACAACCCATTGTTTTATATGAGCAAAAATAGAGCATGCACTTGCCGCCCGTCATAAACATGCACGGCCATAAGCCGTTTCTCTCCCACGGCAAGCCGCTAGCAGTGCTTCCTCTTCCCGCTACTACTTCAAGCCGCAGCACCATTAACCCTTAGCGACACTACCACAATGCAAATAACCATCATATGGCCATTGCATGTAGGCCACGGACGCAGCCAGCCAAGATATTTCATGTCACCACGGAAGCCCAGCCCTCCTCCACCCTTCTCGGCTGTCTTCTTGTGCTGTGCCACCATGCTCATCACCATCGATCACTTCCTAGCTCACTGTCCCATCGAAGAGCCCAATGCTCTGTTTTTTGTTGCAAAATAGTGCCTTTTGAACATCCAATGTTGGCTTGGGTGACGGTGGTGTAGGGCGGGGGTTGTGGACGATCTTGATGTTGCACGGTGGAGGAGACTGACGTGGTGGTTGAAACCGTTGGACGTACGTGGATGAGTGACTGGTTCACGAGAACCGTGGGAGGAGGATGTATGCTTTAAAGTCGCTTATGGTGGTGAGGGGGTGGTTCGCGGCTTGGCAGTTACGCCATTTTGTGGAGGAACCCGTTGTGCATTCCTCCTTCGTTTGTGTCGCTAATTCTACTTAAGAGTTGCTCAAACTATAAGGCTGAAGGCTTTTGCATGGGCAACTTTGTCCTTAACATCTCCCCTTGAGTTGAGTGGCAAAGCTTGGAGACGAAGACTTGAACAGAGTGATGAGAGCCGAGCTGTTGAAAGAGGTTTTGTCAGGAGGTCTACGAGCTGGTCTTTACCAAAGATGAAAGCAACAAGTAGGGATTTATTTTGAACTTGGTTACGCACGAAATGGAAGTCGATTTCAACATGTTTAGTTCATGCGTGAAAAACTAGATTAGATGAGAGGTATGTTGCACCATATTATCACAATAAAGAATAGGAGCTTCAAGTAAATTGATCCCAAGATCCCTGCATAGGTGCTGAAGCCAAATAATAACTTCAGCTATTGTGTTTGCGACAGCTTTAAATTCGGCCTCAATTGATGAATATGCAATCGTTGGTTGTTTCTTCGAGGATCATGAATTGAGATTACAACCAAGAAATATGCAGTAACCACTTGTTGATCTTTGATCGTCTGGACACCCCTCCCAATCGGAGCTGGAAAATGCAGTGATTTTGGAAGTGGGTGAGGATGACAATTGCAAGCTAACAATAGAGGTATATTTGAGATACTTGAGAATGCGCTTCACTGCCTGCCAATGGGGGACCCAAGGAGTATGCATGAATTAGCATACTTTGCGAACATCAAAAGTAAGGTCCAGAAGTGTGAATGAGAGGTATTGTAACGACCCAACGGTGTTGCGATACAAGATGGGGTCTACAAAGAGATGCCCAGTGAAGGCACTAAGCTTTTCGGACATAGACATAGGGGATTTTATAGGCTTCATAGACTGCATATTAGTTCGATGAAGCAACTCATTGATGTACTTGTGCTATGTTAGGAGCAGTCCGTGAGAGTTGAAGGTGGCCTCGACACTCAAGAAATAGTGCAAATTGCCTAGGTCAGTGTTCAGGAAGTCACTAATTAGAGCAGAGAGCATTTTCAGAAATGTACTTCACAGATGAGCCCGTGACTAATAACTCATCAACACAAACTAACACAAATGTTGTGACTCCTGTAGAACTATTAATGAAAAGAGAAGGGTCTGCAGAGGAGATAACAAAACCCAGATCAAGTAAGCGAGAACTGAGCCATGAATACCATGCACCGGGTGAATGCCGAAGCCCATAAATTGCTTTGTTTAACCTGCAAACGTGAAAGGGATATTAAGGATGTGAGAACCCAGGGGGTTAGGACATAAAAACAGTTTCATTCTGCACATCATACTGTCGAATGGTCCAGTGTTGTGACACAACAAGAGCAAGAATGGTGTGAACCGTTGTAGCCTTAACCACGGGGCTGAAAGTCTCTTCAAAATCGATCCTAGATTGCTGGAGGAACTCTTTGGCAACCAAACGTGCTTTGTGACGTTCAATGGAACTGTCGGCAATATGTTTTGTTCGAAACATCCATTTGCAGGTGATAGTGTTCGGAGCTTGAGAAGCTGGTACTAAAGACCATGTCTGGTTAGCAAGTAGACCATGAAACTCTTGTGCCATAATAGTACGCCACTCGGGATACTTGTTTGCAACTGAGTAATTTTCCAGAGTCTCAGGAACATGGCTTAAATCAGTGTCAAAAGCACGGGGTAGGGCCATTTTATGGAGCCATTGTGAAACTTACTTGGGAGTAGGGAATGGGTATGTGACCGAGTAACCATTGAGTGTGCATGCTGCTAAGGAGGTGGGGAAGGCGTGTTGTGTGTGGGTGGCGAAGAAGGTGGTGGTGAAGAAGGAGGAGGACCAAGAATTGATGAGGAAGAAGAAAAGGTTGCTATGGATGGGTTGGACTCGAAATGAGGTAGAAGCACGTGGGTGGGTTCAATATTGGACGTGGGCTTGGGAAGAGTTGAGTAGGAAAAACTGGATTGAAGCAAACATCTTTGGAGATGTAAGTTTGGCCTGTGGAGATGTGATGATAGGTGAAACCTTTGTGAGATGAGCTTAAGCCTAAAAATACACAAGATAGTGAATGGAAGGAAAATTGTGAGGATTATAGGCAATGGTTAAGGCCAACACTCAAAGCCAAAATCCCGTAAGGTAGAGTAATTAGGGTGAGTGTTATAGAGTAAAAAATAAGGTGAGGAGTTTTGTAATGTATGATATGGAAGCATGTTTATTAAATAAACTACATGTACAAATGCAATGGGCCAAAAATGGAATGGGACAGAGGAGTGAGCAAGAAGGGCCAGGCCAGTGTCAACAATATGATGGTGCTTTCGTTCAATGATGTCGTTTTGCGTGTGAGTGTGAGGACATGTAATTCTATGAACAATGCCACATGAGTTAAAGTAATTAGAAAATGGCCGAAATTCTCCTCCCTAATCGGATTGAAATTGCTTTATTTTTGTGTTAAATTGAAGTTCAATATTGGTTTTAAATTTAACAAATGTGTCAAAGGCTTGAGACTTTGATTTTAAAGGAAATAACCAAGTATATCGAGAATAGTCATCTATAAATGTGATATAAAATCTGTAATTATCAATAGACACATGAGGAGAAGGACCCCAAAAATCTGAGAAGATAAGCTAAAAAGAGGCAATAGATTTATTTAATCTTTTGCACGCAGGAAATCTATGTTGTTTTGCCTGTGCATAGGCATTACAAAAAGGATTTATAGTATGCTCATAGGGAAGATTATGTTGTCGAAGGAAAGTTTGCACATGCTTTGGGGGAGGGATAGCCAAGTCTACTGTGCCATACAGGAACCGAGAGATGTGTGTTGGGAGCAAATGGAGATGAAGCCGAATGTGGTGGGATGGAGTAGAGGCCGTTATTGATTGTACCTTGAAGAAGAAGCTTCCCCGATTTGCATTCCTTAACAGAAAAAGAGTCAGCAAAAAATTGAAAGAAAGCATTATTGTCAATGCAGAATTGTCATATTGATAGAAGGTTCTTTTGAAAGGAGGGAACAAAAAGCATGTTATTGAGCAGAAATTTAGATGAAGAAGATGAGAAAGAGGCTGAACCCGAGTGTGAGATAGGAACTGTAGAGCCGTCACCAACACGAAGCTACTCACCACCACGATACTCAATAGCATGTAAATTGAGGTTACTCAGATCATTACTTATATGGTTGGTTGCAGAGGTGCCTGGATACCAATTCATGTCCAAGGGATAACTTGAAAAGGAGAAGTTTGCAGTGATGGGTGAGGCAGTAGTATAGGCTTGATTAAAGCGATAAAGGCAAGTGAGTGAAAATGAATTGCTACCATTGTTACTTGTGTAGTTGCAGACTTGACAAACCAAACGTTGGTCAGTAGGTGAAAATGAATTGCTACCATTGTTACCTGTGTAGTTGTTGCGACCCCGAGTAGAATGACCACCACCACGAGGCCCTCAGCCATGTGAGTTAGCAGGAGATTTTGCTGTCTAATTTGTAGAAGGTTCCGTAGGGAAGGTGCTAACATCAAAGTGGTGAATGAACCTTGCTTCATGCGCTAGTAAGTGCCCGAGCAGCTCCTCAGGAGAAATAGGCTCAAGCTTGGTGGAGACAGAAGTAACAATAGCATTATAATCGAAGCCAATTTTGATGAGAAGATAGGGAACAAATTCTGCAAGTGGTAAGGGTCGGCCAGCTGCTGCCATGGTGTCTGCAAGAGCTTTAGCTTTGCGAAAGTAAGTTGTAATGGGATTTGAGCCTTTCTTAAGGGAGGCTAATTGGAACTGAGTTTGTAGAAGGTGGGCTTGGGAGACTGAGGCATAGGTTGATTGGAAAGAGAGCCATACAGCTCTAGCAGAGGTACATCCAACAAATTGTGCTATGAGTGGTTCAGAATGATAGGAGATAAGGATGGACATGACGAATTGATCTTGTTGAAGCCAAAGGTCAGGAGCTGGATTTGGAGTGTTATCATCGAATTCTGGTTTTGGTGGAGGGCAGGAGCCATCAACATATTTATACAATCGTTGGCTACGAAGGTAATGAATCAATTGATCCGTCCATAACAAGTAGTTATCAGGGGTGAGCTAATGCTACATGTTCATTTGCAGAGGTAGAGAGGCACGATGCATGCATTGAATATTGCAAAGTTTGTTACGTGCAATTGCTCAGGTCCTTGTGATCTTGCAGGCTGAAGGTCTTTGCAAGGGCAACTTTGTCCCTAACAATATATAGTAGTAATAATAATATGGCCAGAAAGACTTGCTCAGTTCTAACTTCTGTTTTGTTTTGTTTTGTTTTTATATACAAGTCGATAAGAGGCACTTTGAGAAAATTCTTTCCTAGATAGAGCATGGCAAGAGAGAAGGAGCCAAACTGCTTACTGGGGGCAAGCCCTTGGGTGAAAAAGGATATTTCATCGAACCTACAATTTTCTCTGAAGTTACGGTATGCATTTTTCTATGTATATACTTAACAAACATCTGAGATTTTAATTTTTGAATTGGAATTATTGATATGTACTCATATCTGGACTACTTGTGCAGGAAGAAATGGTAATAGCAAAGGGTGAAATATTCGGACTTGTTATGGTACTAGCCAAGTTCAAGTCTTCAGTATCTTCCACTAAACAAACTTTTGCCAATAAATTGCATGCTTTTGTTTTCTGGGTCCTAATTATTGTTTAAGGATACCCCATTTTTAGCAGTACACTAATTAAGTTGTGACAGAAGTGTTCTCTATTTTTTCTTATCTGATGAAGAATTACAGAACAATTGAGGAGGCGATTAAGAGGGCCAACAACACAAAATATGGTCTGGTGGTAACGGGCATTGTGACCAAGGACTTGAATGTGGCTAATACAGTCTTGAGATAAATTCGTGCAGGCTCCATTTGGATCAATTGCTATTTTGGTTTCGATAATGACATTCCTTTTGGAGCTTATAAGATGAGTGGTTTTGAAACAAATTTTGGATTGGAAGCCCTTCACAAGTATTTTCAAGTTAAATCTGCTGTAACTCCTCTCTATAATATTCCCTGGCTTTGAGTTAATACTCCTTCATGCCTGCCAACAATCTGGACAATATGTATCATTAGCATATAATAAGGTTTCCTGACCAAGATAAAGTACAATAATATGCAATAAAGAAAATTCCTACATCTTTTTAGAAGGATCATGTGTAGAAAGCTTCAAATTTAAAGTTTGTATTTATCATAAATCGTCAGTACTGTTGACTATTTTTTTTCTCCTGATTGAAATGGCTAATAATACAATGATGTTAAACATTTCAGTGAATGATCCATATATACATATCGACCATTTTTAATTAACTAGCTAGTAAAGATTAAAAGAAATAATACCTAGATGGGTTGAATAGGTGTTTTAAGATTAAATCTGATGATCAACTTAAAGATTCAATTCAATTATTGAGTTAATTGTCACTGACATCAAAACCAATAATTTAAAAATTGGATTTAGCATATGCAATACATGATGTGAGGTAGTTCGAGATTAAACCGAAGAGTACTTCATATATTATGATAGAGGAAATATTTTGTTACATGTATTTTATGATAAATATTTTTGGACCTGTACTTGTACAACAAAGGACACTCAACAATCACTTCTTCTACTTGGAGAATCACCCATCTCGAGAAAGATTAGGAAATATATAGATTGCAGTTTCATTCACTGGTGAAGCAGAATATTGAGCCATGACCAATATTAATTGTAACAAGATCACGTAATTAAAATATGTTCATGCAAACACAAATTGATATGGGACATTTTGGTTACTATCTACATTGATAGTGTTGAACTACTTTAAGAAAGTAAATTTGGACAAATATGACAAGAAACTTTGAGTCTTCAATATTGTATTGGGACAATATTCGTTATTTTTCCTTGAAATCATCTATTGTTGAGAATAAAAATCCTGCACTACAACCATCGGCTATGCAAAAGGAAAACATCACCAATACAACAGGATGCAGCAGCAAGGATGAAGAACGTGCTCTGCATCCCCTGCATTAGGCTACTGCACACAAAGGAAAATGCCACAGGATGGAGCACGGTGCAGCAGCTCCACTACATGTGTTAGAGCACTCCAAATATTCAGAAAAGAAAAGACACGTGTCATGTGATCCATGAATTAATTTGTTGTAAAACTTTGCCTATAAATACTGCTTGTACAAATGCTAGAAACTTATTCTGAAAGGAAATACACAATACATTCAGAGGTCTTCTTTCATCACTTCTGTCGAACACATAATGGGCATGATTCTCATAGTTTCAATATGGTATCAGAGCCTCTTAAGACTCATGTCTTTTTCTTTTTCTTTTTCCCTTTCTTTCGCTTATGCCTAGCTGCCGCCATGGCCAATCCAACCTCATCTAATATTTCTTCACCTCCCCCTCCTCCCACTACCATTAATCCCAATCTACTCAACTCAGCAACACATTTCATAAATATAAAATTAAGTATTGACAATTACCTCTTGTGGAAGGCTCAAATGGTGCCTTTCCTCAAAGGACATCAACTCTTTCATCATGTGGATGGTTCAAACCCTATACCTCCTCCCATGAATGATGGAGATGAAAACCCAGAATATTCAAAATGGGTGCTGGTCGACCACCTTATTCTCTCGGCTTTAAACTCCTCTCTTTCTGAACAAGTCCTTGCCTAGGTGCTGGATTGCTCAACATCTCGTGCGGTTTGGTCTCTCTTGAGCATTGGCATTGGATTAGCCAAATGCCTTTTCATCTTCAAATTTAGCAAATATCATCCTTATTTGCTCCACATTGAATTAGCTAAATTGTTTTCATCCAAACTATAAGCTACAGTAAATCTATTCTTCTTTTCAAATATGAAAAGAACTATAAAAAATCTAAAAGTACTTTTTGAGATTATTATATTATAGATATGATATTTTTATTCATATGAGATTTTATCATCTATATTCATATTGGATTATTAAATTATAGATTGTTGGATTATGAATATGAAAATGAATATGATTGTTGGAGGTTATTGAAGATTATGAAAATAAAATAAAAATTAATTAAAAAAATATAATTAATAAAAAATAATAATATTTTATTATTATAGAGAGTAGAATGACTAATCCAATGTAGACTTCAAGTTTTGAATGATTAGCTAAAAGTGAAAAGCTACATATTAGTCAAAATTTGAAGAATAGGATAGTCAATCCAATGCTAATGCTCTCAGGGCTTATTTGCAGCACAATCTAGTGCACACATAATTCAAACACAATATCAACTGGCCACTTTAAAGAAAGGCCCTGAATCCATTATGGATTATTTACACAAAGCAAAAGCACTGGCAACCTCCATGGGAGCTGGAGGACAACCTCTCTCAAATTTTGAATTTTCGGTTTTCCTTTTTGTTGGTCTTGGCACAGATTATGACTCTCTTGTGACCTTTCTTACCACTAGAGCTTACCCTCTCTCCCCTCATCAAATGTACAACTTTCTCCTCAACCATGAATCTCGTCTAGCACACCAAATGCATACACTACTCAGTGCCAATCCACTCACTGCCCAGCTCACTACCACTAAGCATCTGGTTTCCTCTCCTGCGTCTTACCAACCGGACAATAAAGGCTGAGGCACTAGAAATTTTTAGGGTAGGCGTGGACCAGGAAGAGGCTTTCCTCACTCTTTTTCTAATAGAACCGACAATCGTCCTTTGAGATTAATGCACGATTTAGGCATATTTTTTGAGAAGTAAATATGGTAGCAGATTTTTTGGCAATGGAAGGAACACATAGTATAATCATGGATTTTGTTGGCCTGGGAGTGGAACACACTCGGTTGAGAGGTTTGATCCGTATGGATCAGTTAGGGATGGCTTTTATTAGAGAGAATTGATTTTATTCTTTTTGGAATTTTTGTAACCACGGTTTTCTTCCATCATACGTGAGGGTTGTTTAATAAATTCAGGTTAGGGGTCTCTCATGGATAGGGGCCCTAACTTTTATAAATAAAAAAAATCCAGTGTGCCAAGTTTGTAATAAACCTGGACACTCGGCTCTTATTTGTCATCACAAATTTAATTAGAGTTACCAATCCTCTCCACTATCTTCATTCTCAGCCAACATGACCACTACTGCCTGACCTCCTTCTCATATTAATTCGTGGTTTCCTAATACAGCAGCAACATCCCAATTTACACCTAATCTCACCAATCTCAACTTGGATTCTATATCTTATCAGGGCTCAGGCCAAGCAAACATTGGAGATGGCTCCACCATGCTGATACAGCACACGGGATCTACCCATCTTCATACTTCCTCTGGCAAATTCTTGCTCTCTCAATTTTTATATGTTCCTTCTCTCACCAGAAATTTACTTTCAGTTCGTAAGTTTTGTGAAAATAACAGTGTTTATTTTGAGTTTCATTCTACTTCTTTCTTTGTGAAGGATTCTCACACACGGGTGTTACTTCTTCAGGGCATCGTTAAAGACGGATTGTATGTTCTTACTACTAAGTCCACACCACCATCAGTCTCTTTTCAGCTAATATTGGTGAGCGCACTTCCACTGATCACTGGCACTATCGTCTTGGTCATCCCTCACCACGCATCACCAACCTCATACTTAGGCGTTTTCAACTTATCGTACTTTCCAACAAAACTATTCGACCATGGTCAGCATGTGTTCAGTCTAAAGCTTATTCTATTATGCATCCTTCTTCACCATCCAAGTCTAAGAAAGCATTTGATTTAATGTTCCTAGATGTATGGGGTCCGACCCTAATGTTATCTTCAAATGGTTGTAAATTTTATTTTTCTATAGTTGACGAAAATACCAAATATATTTGGTTTTTTCCCATACAATTCAAATCGGATGTGTCTTCAATCTTTATTGTCTTTATGCAATTTTTGTCAAATTATTTTTCCACTAAAACTAAATCTATCCAATCGGATTTTGGGGGTGACTTCCAACCACTTCAAAAAAATCTTCATGACCAAGGAATTATACATCAACTTACTTGTCCCTATTCTCATGCTCAGAATGGGGTGATTGAGCGATGTCATAGGCACATAGTTGAAATGGGTCTCTCATTACTTGCTCATTCCTTTATGCCCTTTAAATACTGGTCAGAGGCTTTTCAAATTTCAGTCTACTTGATTAATCAAATGCCCACTTCTATTTTACAAAACATATCACCTTTTCAAGTATTATTTGGAAAACTTCCTGATTATAAATTAATGCGAGTGTTTGGGTCGGCTTGTTGGCCCAATTTGCGTCCTTTTAATAGACATAAAATAGATCCACGATCCAAACTTTGTGTCTTCATGGGCTATAGTTCTGACCATAAGGGCTATGTTTGTCTTCATCCACCATCGAGCCAGACCTATATTTCTAGAGATGTTTTATTTAATGAGAATCAATTTCCTTTTTTGACCCATTTCAACTCGACTTCTAATCCAGCCCAACACGCCCTCTCCCCTCAGTCCACAGACATCCTTTCCCAAGCTTTACTCTCTGCTCCTCACGAAGTTGACCTCAACCATTTTAACCCATCACCATCCAATACCTCTCCCATGGAAATAACGGCACACATGATCCCACCTCAGCTTCAACACAACTTAGGCCCATCCTTTCCCAGCCCAGACCATAGCCCAGTTCCTTCTCAAGGTCAATTACCTGAACTTAGCTCCCCTCTAGTTCCCTCCAGGTCGTCCTCTAGGGTTCCCCATTCCTCCTCAAATTCTCCTCAACCAAATGCTCCTGCCTCTATTAGCGCCACTCAAAACACTCACCAATGATGGTGCCTCCACTACATCCATCCATCCCATGACCACTCGAAGTAGGTAAACACTCAGAAGCCCCTTGTTCGTTTGGATGGTACTATTCCCTGGCCCACACGGAATTGCTCCACTTCACTCACAACCCATGCACCCACATTGGTTCCTGAGGAACCCATCTCATACACTGAAGCTATGAAATTTTCTGAGTGGCGTGAAGCTATGCAATTTGAATTCCATGCTTTTTTACACAATCATACATGGAATCTTGTTCCTTTATCTACCTCTTTCAATATTTTGGGTCGAAAATGAATACTAAAAATAAAAAGGAAGGCTGATGGAACTATTGAAAGGCACAAGGCACGCTTAGTTGCTAAAGGTTTTCATTAGCAACCAGGGGTGGACTATGCAGAAACGTTTTCTCTAGTCATTAAACCCACCACAATCCGTATTATCCTATCTCTAGTTATTTCCTCAATTGATCACTGCAGCAATTGGACATACAAAAAGCCTTTTTACATGGTGATCTAGAAGAGGCTGTCTATATGCAACAACCAACTGGGTTTGTGCATCCTGAGTATCATTCACATGTGTGTAAGCTAAGAAAGGCCATTTATGGTCTCAAACAAGCTCCATGAGCCTGGTTTTCCAAACTCAGTAACAAGTTGTTTTCTTTGGGCTTTCAAGAGTCTAAATCTGATACTTCACTGTTTATTTACAAATCTGGTTCTCATGTTATTTTTGTTCTCATTTATGTGAATGATTTCATTGTTACAGGGTCTGATTCTAATCTAATTTCTGAGTTCATATCTGCTCTTGGTGCCTCATTTCCTGTCAAGCATCTAGGTTAGCTGTATTATTTTCTAGGTGTTCAAAGTTTTCGAAATAATGAGGGGCTGTTTCTTAGTTAATCTAAATACATTCTGGATTTGTTACAAAGAAAAAACATGCACCAAGCAAAACCTGTGTCAACCCCTATGTCTATCACCACTAAACTTTCAGCCTTTGACAGTCCTACCATTGAAGATCCTTCTATATATATGAATGTTGTAGGTAGTCTCCAGTATTTAGTTTTTACTCGTCTTGATATATCCTTTGTTGTTAGTAAAGTTTGCCAATATATGCGCAATCCCAAGATTTCACACTGGCAAGTAGTCAAGAGAATCCTAAGGTACCTTAGATCCACTTCTCACTTAGGGCTATGTTTCCCTAAATCATCTCTATGTACGCTCTTGGCTTTCTCTAATGCTGATTGGGCTGGTTGCCCTAATGATAGAAAATTCCCAGGAGACTTTTGTATATTTTTTGGCTCTCACTTGGTCTCTAGGGGCTCTAAAAATCAACGTACCATTGCTAGATCTTTAATGGAGACTGAATATAAAGCCATTGCCAACACCACTTGTGAGCTACTATGGATTCAATCACTTTTGAAAGAATTGGGAATTTTTTTTACAAGATCCACCAAAATTGTGGTGTGACAACTTGGGGGTGACATACCTAACTAACTGTAAATCCAATTTTACATGCTCGTACAAAACATGTAGAGTTAGATTATCACTTTGTAAGGGATAAGGTAGCAGCTAAAACACTCACTGTCTCTTTTTTGTCTAGCAAAGATCAACTAGCTGACATTTTGACAAAACCTTTGTCCACTACAAGATTCACTTTTCTTTGTTCAAGCCTCACCATCAACCTGGTGTCGCTTGAATCGCGGGGGACTGTTGAGAATAAAAATCCTGCACTACAACTGTCGGCTATGCAAAAGGAAAACATCACCAATACAGCAGGATGCAGCAACAAGGATGAAGAACGTGCTCTGCATCCCCTGCGTCCGACTACTGCACACAAAGGAAAATGCCACAGGATGGAGCATGGTGTAGCAGCTCCACTACAAGTGTCAGAGCACTCCAAATATTCAAAAAAGAAAATATACGTGTCATGTGATCCATGAATTAATTTGTTGTAAAAATTTGTTTACAAATACTACTTGTACAAACACTGGAAACTTATTCTGAAAGGAAATACACAATACATTGAGAGATCTTCTTTCATCTCTTCTGTCAAACACATAATGGGCATGATTTTCATAGTTTCAATATCTATATACCTTTAATTTTGCCTTCTTAGAAAATATTTCATTTCAAGTTTTGGAAGTGATTTTGATTTTAATTTTGACCAAATTGTAGAATTCTTGTTTTCTTACGTAAGTATTTAATTTTGATGCAATAATATGGATTTTTACTTTTTTGAAAAATCCTTATAATCTAATTTTAAAACTATTTAAAGCCTAGCTTGTGGGTTGCATAAAATAATTTCAAATTGTATTATTGAGCAATAGTTTTCAGAGTTTTCTCTCTATTTTACATATTTTTCAATCTCAATCCCTAGTTTTTATTGATGAACTAACCATCTAAACAATTCTAATTTTGTCTATCAATTGACATTAGAGCTTTTGCATTTTCCTAGGGTGATTTATCATCAGTTTTCATTGTTGGTGGTAGAGATCATGGTCGGCGTGGGTAAGTTTTGAATGAAGAAGCCCTCACCATGATCATAATGCACAGGGTGTGATGATTGCAAATCTGAAGAGGCAGATATTGTTATTAACCCAACGTCTAGATGCACAGAACTTGGAGGATCATGATTCTGACTCCAGTTTCGAGACTCCGTATCAAAATCGTGCTCTATTTTGGGAGCATCGTGTTCGAGGAACAACATCATGAAGGCCTAGACTTCAAAGTTGATTTACCAAAATATCTCGGTACGGTGTAGGCTGAAAGTTCCATTGATTTGTTGCATGAGGTTTAGTATATTTGCTTTTTGAGGAAGATGACTTTGAAGAGATATATTCTTCCATAAATTTGAATTCTACACCGGTCTATGATATCTATGCTAATGATCAAGATGATCTAGTGGAGGTGGTAACTATTTTTATTGAAACATAAAAAATTTTCGAAAAGAATATGGTGGTGAAAGTTTGAAGTCTAAAGATGAAACAACTTTGGGAACAACTAACTAAGTTGATTTTCTTGGAGTTGGGTTTTTTTTTTCCCCAAATTCTCCTATGCAAAATATTGCTTTTGGATTTCAGATGTTGGAAAGAACTTTGATTTTTTAGAATGGGATGCTCAATATTATTTTATTTCAAGTTGGTCAAATTAGTTTCTATGAGATCCCTAATTGTGTTTTTAATTATTTTACTTTGTTTGGCTTAGGTTGCTGTGTATTGGTTTGATGTGCCTTTTTAATTTTAATTTTATTTTGTTATGCTTTTTTCGGATGGGCCTTAGGTTGGTGGGTTGTGTGTGTGTTTTATTTTGTTTGGGCCGTGGGTGTGTGAGTTAGGGCCCAGCCTGTGTGAAGTGAAGAGGAGCCCAGGCCCTTGCTAGAAATGACGTCGTTTTGCTTAGCCCTTCATCACAATCCCCTGCGTTGTACGCCACGCTTATTCTTCTTTCTTCTTCCTTCCTTTGTTTTTCTTTTCTTCTTTTTCCTTCATGTCGTGGCCTTTCTTGTGCCACCGCCGCCCAGCTTCTCCATCAGAATATCGCCACGAATGTGCTACCAACGCCTTTCCCCTGCATCATGCCAACACCTCCTTCTCTCCATCTTGAGCCTCCATGGCCACATCACTCGATTTTTATATTTTTTGTGTGCTGTTGTTTCTCTGCCATGCCATGCGTCCAACTTTTCGACACATCTCCACAGCGGCATGTATCACCGTCCCTCTTCTTCAGTGCTCGTGAGCCATGCAGCCATATTCCCATCGGCAACCGACCTTCACAACCGCTCGCCGCTACATGTGGCTTGCCTCGAAAGTGCCATGAGATGGTCTTGTAGAGACCAAGCACTGCCCAAACCGCTAGTCGCAATTGGTCCTGCGATGGCTGAGCCTCCTCACTCTCAAAGCATCCCACAATCGATCATCTTCCCTCTCTGTAGTTTAGATTTGTGTTCTCAACATTTTTGGTTGTGTTTCCGAGTGCCTTAGAGTGATTTTACCGTGTGTCGCCGTGTGCTCCGCCGCACCCCACCTTAGCAGACCCTCTCCACCACCCACTTACACCTAGATCTGAAGCCCCTTTGTGGAAAACCCACCTTTGGCCATTGTTTTGCCATTGTGCCGAACTTCCCACCACTACGCCGCCACTTTTGGCAACACCTCGAGACGAGCACCCTTGGCATAACACGGGACCCATTGACTTATGCATGCACGATCTTCTAGAGATTGCCCAACCGCATTATAAGTACTCTTCTAATGTGACCGCTTTGAGATTTTAATAATATTAACACTAACGCTTTTTCTGCAATCTGGTTGGTTGAACTGTGCCTTGGGTCCAATGAAGTGTTGAGAATTAAATTGTAGGTGGGATAGAATTAGGCCTTGGGCCGGGAAACAAACGACGAGAAAACGTGTGTAGTTGTGATTGTGAATTGTGAAAGTGGGTGTTTGAGATAGCTATGGTTGTATGTGTTTGTTAAATGATCTACCATGTCATCCAATATATTGCTTATCATACATCTGTGCATCTTATGTTATTGCTATCTGAGATGTTTATATAATTGTGCTATGTTTTACCAAGTGGTGTGACTTGAAAACTGGATTTTCATGTCTTGATAATATTTTGTGGGTGCATACGTATCACAACCCCAAGTCGAGATGCGGCATTATCTCGGTGGAACTCCTCTAGTCACTCGGGAGCAAAATAAACTAATGTGACGTCCCATGGATTGCCTCTCGGCGACAACAGGCTCGAACGAGACTGTAACGCTCTCATGCCGACTTTGTGGCCCCTCGCTAGCTGGGGTTAGAGGATGCTTGGTTATGGTACGCGCAGGGTGCAGAGCTGGGCATCGCTCGTAATGTAGTCATATGCACTGTTGTTACTCGTAGTGTGACGAAAGATGCCAAGATGTACGGATGATCCCTAGGGAAGACTATGGTGTACACTAGAATAAATGGTTATGGTTGGACCAGTGGAATTGTTGGCATATGTGATTAAAATAGGTCTTTTTGGGAAAAAATGTGGACTTATTACTAAAAGTTTTATTGTATGGCTGAGGACATTTGTTGTATTAATATGTTTTAATCTCTTGAATGTTATTTGATTGTTTACTTGCTGAAATTTCATAATCTCATTGTGGTGTATTACCCTACGGTTCCGTCTTATGAAACCATAGACTTTGACACAGAGAATGAGTATGAGCCTGAGAGACCAGCTCTGCCGGAGGCGTGATTTGCTAATGTTATGGTTGCTTTGGCGATATCGGATTTGTTTCCCTCATGTTATGTTTTTCTTCTTTATTTAATTACTTGTCGGATGAATGTATAATCTTCTTGGAGGATATAATTTGTCCTCTCATTTTGATACTTTATGTATTTTAATTTCTTTTTAAAATTTTTTTTACTTAATAATTAAGGAAATGACTATTAATATTTTTTTATATTTTTAAAAATATTATTAAATAATAAAAAATATGAATAAAAAAATAAGAAAAAATAAAAACCAAAATGACCTAGCGATCTAAATAAGCCCGCTTATCCACAAATTATCAACCACCAGCAGATCCATTCACCATAAAGCACTTAGCTCAACACATTCAATCTTTATCATCTTCTTGTTATCATTATCCACTCGAATTTAAGGGGAAGTATCAAGGAATTAAGAGAACAACAGTCATGGGATTTACAGATCCGCAATAATGAATGGATTTACAGTACCTCCGGTCAATTAATTAGGGAAAACAATCAAGCAGTGATGTACTGCGAAAATAAATGGAAGATATATGGAATTAATCGTCGGCTTTTACAACATGAGTGGAACACTGTATGTACAAAATTAGCCCCTCATTTTATTTTTATTTTTTTGTATAAATAGCATGAATATTGGGTCAAAGCTTTGTAAATTATATTTTTCTTGTAACACCCGGACCCAATACCAAGTCTGCTTTCTAAATATTTTTGGGTTAAGCATATGAAAAACCCAATTGAATTTTTTGAGTACTATTTTACGGGCCCAAATTAAATTGGTTTTTAATGGATATGAAGTTGAGAAAAACTTGGGACCGAATGGGTTTAAAAGAGGCTTCCACACCAGCCAATGATAGTGTGCCACATAGGCACTCCAGCAAAAAAGGTGTTGGAGCTGTGTCCACCCGATCCGCCTATTTTCCTTCTCACACCCGAGATTCCCTCCCTTGCCTCAGTTCATTTGCACGCAAGCCTCATTTTTGAGATTTCTCCATCTACTCCAAGTGTTGGGTCCCTCTATTGAGGTGGACCCAGAGCTTGCTGAAGAGGGAAAGGTTGAGAAGTTGCCTTCGTCTCTTGATGTTCCTTAGAAGCTATTGCTGGCCCCTCAAAAAACCTTCGTTGGCAAACTCCCATCTATCTGGATCAATCTTTCTAAAGCCCTGGAAATATTAAATCCCGTATTCAGTATTGCCAAAAATAGAAAAATATTAATAATAAATCACCAATCACATTCAGAATTCCATTTTCTATTGGGATAGCCTTATTATTTTCTGCTAGTGGTAGGTAAGATTAATTTTTGGGAAATGCTAGTTGCCCCGCTCTTAAGTCCCGTTTTTGTATCCCGCTCGACGTGGCCTACACGTTTGCAACAATTATTCATTTTAAAACTAAGGGAAAGGCAACGGAACTCCTGCGCGCTCTCTCCTTCTCGCCCACCGACCCACATAGTTCGGCCTTTTCATCTTGCCCATCAACCCCATTTGGCCTCTTCATCAACCAAGCTCCTCTTCGACCTCATCTTCCCTCCCTCCATCTCCGACCTCATCTCCTCCTAGGTCCAAGCTCTCTTACTGAATCAGTCTAGACAGTGCATAGGGAGTATGAGCATAGTCCACGATCACTCCAAAAGCTTGTTCCTCATCAATCAACTCACACCGTCCAGGAACTTACTCTAAATCACCATAAACCGACATGGGTACGACCTTACTCTCATCCAAAAGCTTAGCCAAACTCATCTTGAACTTGGGTTCCACAATCCTAGTATTAGATTTACCATAACCATCAAAATCCAAATCAAACGATGAATCTAAAGAAGGCCCACGTTTGTTATCACAGAATTTATTAACCTCTTCGTTGAATTTCTCTGAGCCGTCTTCGTCTGAGCCCTCCGAGACCACTCTGAGTCCCTGAAGCTCGTCGATTTTCTCCAAATCCATGACTTCTTCGGGTTCCAACTCTTTGACCTTCTCAACTTCTGCGTTCTCTTTCTTCTTCGGGTTCGGTTTCAGAAGCCCTTTCTTCATGAACTCCTTGCACTGCTGGGCAATGGCTTTATCTATGTCGCCGAATAAATCATCCCCGAAGTTGTCCTTTGCGTTGGGATTCTCGGGAAAGTCTTCCATGTCAGCAATGGCGAAGAGGTATGTGGACTGGTGATTTTGAAAGTCATCCTCTGTGAGCTTCCAGGCATGGTCGGCCTAGCGGTAAATTTGCTGGAACTTGGATAATCCAAGGCCAAAATCTTCTGCAAATTCGGGTGGGTCGTCGTCTGACAGTTCTCGGTAGAAGATGCCTTCGGGTCCGATAGCGGTGGGGGGTCGGAGAGTGAGAATTGGAGAAGAAGTGAAAGAAAGACAATTGGGTTTGGAGGGAAATAATTGGGATTTTAGAAAGAAGAATTGGAGTGGTGGTGCCAACAGCAAGCGTGGGATCGAGATGAAAGTGAAGGCCATGAGAAAGGGGAGAGAGAGTTTTAAGAGGGAAGATGGGGGATCAGATTTTGTGCTTTTGGAGGGATGGATTAAAGGCGGCGGGAGTTCCGTTGCCTTTTCCTTATGTTTTCAAATGAATAATTGTTGCAAACGTGCAAGCCACGTCGAGCGGGATACAAAAACGGGACTTAAGAGTGGGGCAACTAGCATTTCCCTTAATTTTTTTATGTGCCGCACATGGTAAAAAAGGAGAGACAGACCAAGGTGGAATTGAAAAAGTTTCACATCCAAATCAAAAAAAAAAAAAGAGAGAGAGAGAAAGAAAACGACCAAGATAAGAAAGTAAAGCGAAGAAAATTGTGGCTTGCAATGCGAAGCTACTGAGCAAACAGGACAACTGAAAGAGGGTACCGATTGAACATTCTAGCGTGGAGAGAGAGAGAGAGAGAGAGAGAGAGAGAGAGAGAGGGAGAGAGAGATCCTTTAAAAGAATAATCTTGAAGAGAATGCCGTCGTTTACCTCAGCTGTTGAAGAGGATACTTACATAAGTATTGAGCTGCCTGACAAAGCTTGAGAAATTGTTGTGCTTTATGTATCTTGGGAGGAGATGTGTAGAGAATGAATGAGGATCCCACACAACAAAGCTGCTGCCTTCCCTGCTTCAGGAAACTATGTGATTGGTGGTTGGGTCATTCACCATGTCAATTATCTTCGTGAGAAATGGCGAAGGTCCTATCTTTTTTCTGGGTCAGTAATATTAACTTGCTTCTGGTGGGCGTCGTCCCTCTTTTATTTTTGTTTTGTTCGTTGTGGTGGGAGCAGGATCGGGCAGAAGGGAGATGGAGAGAGAGAGGGTTTTATTAGAAATGAGGCTTGCGTGCAGATTGCCTGAAGCAGGGGAGGGAGAGAGATTTGGAGGAAAAGAGGGGATTGGGTGGACGCGGCTCCAACTTTTTTTCCTAAAGTGCCTATGTGGCACACTATCATTGGCTAGTGAAAATACCTCTTTTAAACCCATCCGACCCCAAGTTTTTCTTTATCAAGTTTTCTAATGGACTTGTCATGGTAGTTAAATTCTTGAAATAATTTTAGATTGGGTTAAAAATATTTTTTATGGGCCTAGAAAATTTTTAGGACAGGTCGTAATATTATAGAGTTTGGATCGATGTCCAAAAGTTAGAGAAAATGCTCATTTATTGTATCATACCCATGAGCCCAAATATCATAAATGGGCCAAAAAGTCCAAGCCGTGAAAACCATGCCAGACTCCTTTTCATGCAGGGCATGCATGCTTGCCCATCTATATATCTATATATATATATACCAAAGTAAACGGAAGCAGATAATATTGAGAACTGAAGAAGAAGAAAAAGAAAAGAAAATGTTGGACCAGATAACTGGAGTTAGTGGACCAGATAACTGGAGTTGGATGATGCACAGTTATTGAGCACAGTTAATAAACTCCTGCGGCAGAGCCGACCTGGAGTATGCAGATGCATGAGCAAATATGAGGCGGCATGGCCGACCGATGCATGATATGTTTATGCAAAAATAAGATAATAAATTCAAACAAACTTGTATTGAAAATAGAATATAAACAGATACAAGTTACAAGGTTGGAAAATAGTCACAAGGTTAAGGGCTTGTGGATCACAAGGTTGGAGAAGAGAGGGTAAGTACCTTAGGAGAGAGAGAAAGAGAGAAAAGTAGAGAGTAGTAAGTGATTGGTACCAGTGATGCCTCAATACTGAAGCCAGGCTTCTCTTTTATAGATGAAGAGAGCACTGTTACAATTCACTGTTGAAATAGTTAAATGAAAACAGTATTTAGTAAAGCCGGTCAATGAATAGTAAAAAGTACTGTTCACTTTTACTATTCATTACAAATTGATGTCGAATCCGGGTAGTGGGGTTCGCCATTTTGCAGTTATGCTGGCTCTTGATTCTGATAGAGGAATCTTGACTCAGCGGCAAGGTATTTGTCTTGTCTTCTTCCGGGTAGAGGGGTTTGGACAAGTCTTCATTCGTCGTCGGACAGTTTTGGAGTATCATACTCTTTGTCATGTCCGAAACAATCGTATGGATAGTTATCAACAGAGGCTTCTGAGGATGCTTCTATCTTTTCTTCATCTGAAACTCCTTGGGCTTGTGACTCTTTGAGTTTCTGTAGTAAATGGATTAAATCCTTGTTATTAAATCCAGGAATAATATCTTTTTTCTTGGATTTGGAGGATTTATCCGATTTGGTTGAAATAGTTGCCTTTTCTTTGCCTTTAGAGGAAGAAGAGGCTGTTGTTTTGTTCTTGGCTGGTTTGTCCGCAGCCTTAATAGGGAGTTTTTCTGGGAACTCAATCCTGTCTGTGAGATCAGGAGGGAGTTGGGGAAAATCCCTTGCAACATTTTTTATTATTTCAGGAGTTTGGCTGAACTTATCCCACCACTTTGTGAAACAGTGGCGGCTCAGGATGTCACCATTCCTTGTGTAGTTCCATTTTAGTATCCAGGGTAGTTTGTACTTCTAGCAAAAATGGAGTTCGGTAGGGAATTTTTGCTAGTGAGCATTGAGTTTGGTGGAAGTATTATCCATGAAGGCCTTATAGGTGGGAATAAGATCTTCTGAAAAATTTTGATGAATTAATCCAAACTGATCCCACCATTGAAGGAACCAGAGAGGAAATTTTGGTTTCAAGGTTTTATCAAAAGATAAGAACCACGAGTGATTCATGTCAGGGACTTGGTGAACTAGAAAGCGGAACCAAGCTTTGACATAATCATGATAATTGAAATAAATATCAGTGTCAGTTTGCCTTCGGGAAGTAAATGGGTTGGCATCCCATTGTTCTTCAGTGATGAAGGAAACAATTTTGGCACTGTGGAAAATCAGTTTTGTGGAATCATTCTTATCATAAATAGGTTTTATGGTAAGAGAATTTGTTTGCAGTAAGATGGTAGTATAGAACTGGAGGTTTTTGGTGGGATTTTCAGGGATCCAATGGAAACCTGGTGGGAAATAGGATGTAGCCAGTTTGAATGGGTCATTTTGTTTGGCTCTATTGGATTCGATGTGAAAGAGGTTGTGGCCAAATGGTTTGGCAATGTATGGGGAGGTATTTTTCTGGAACCGGTAGAAGTTCGCAGATGGTGCTGAAGCAATTGCTTTGGCATAAGGATCATGGTCAGTAGCCAAGGTCAAGGCATAGGAGGTAGTTTTACCGAGGGATGTGAACCTATTGGCAATGTCAAGGGAAGTAGTTGGCTCAGTTTTGGTGAGCTGTTTAGTAGGTACTGGAGGAGGTAAAGCAGGTAGGGAGGAAGAAGCAAGGGTAGAGTGTTTAGGTCTTCCTTTTTTCTTTTCCATGGTTGGGTGTCTGCAAAAATTCACGGGTAAGAAAATCAGGTATGGAGTTTTCTGAACCCGAAATATATTCTATATCAAAATCGAAAACACTTAAAATAGCTTGCCATCGTGCAAAAATTTGTTTAGATGCAATGTTTTGAACATCGTTTTCTAAAACATATTTGGCTGACTGGCAGTCAATCCTTAATAGGAATTTCTTGTTAAGTAAATCAGATTGAAATTTTGATATGCATAGTACTATAGAAAGAATTTCTTTTTTAATGGTACTATAATTATATTGTGCAGGTGTCCAGGTTCCGGAATGGAAACGAACTATTTGTTCAGATGGTCCTGGTGAAACACATTGTTTCAGAATGCCACCATAACCAATGTCAAAGGCATCAGTTTCAACAATTTTAAAAAGATTAGAATCAGAAATACCAAAACATGGAAGGGTTCTAACATGTGTCTTGATTTTTTGGATTAAAATAGTATGTTTGTCTGACCAAGGTGGAGGATTTTGTTGTAACCGTTTTTATAGAGGACGGCACTGTTTCTTCAAGTCTTGGTAGAATTCAGCAACATAGTTAAGAGATCCTAAAAATCTCTGTAACTGTTTTTTGTCAAGTATCTGGTCAGGAAATTTTTCAGCAAAATCAATGGCCCGGTTGATGGGTCTGATTTTACCTTCAGAGATATCATAACCAAGGAAACAAATCTTGGTTTGAAACAGTTTGATCTTGGGAGCAGAAATAACAAGACCATTATATTTGATGATGTTGAGAAACGTTTCAAGATGTTTCCAATGTTCATCAATGAATTTTGAAAAGATAAGGATATCATCAATATAGACAATTGAAAAGGTGGAGAAGGAATTAAAGATATCGGTCATGATATTCTGAAATTCACTCGGAGCATTTTTTAATCCAAAAGGCATGACGTTCCATTCGAAGTGGCCGAATGGGGTAGCAAAGGCCGTTTTGTATCGGTCTGACTCACTAATCTGAATTTACCAAAATCCTGACTTAGGGTCAAATTTTGAATAAACAACAGAGTCACAAAGTCTCTGGATAAGGTCATTTTTGTTGGGGATTGGGTACCTAATCCATTCTAAGACCTTGTTCAGGGGTTTGTAATTAATTACTAAACGGGGGGTTCCTCGTTCAATCTCAGCATTTTTCTGGACGTAAAAGGCAGCACATGACCAGGGGGACTTGCTATGCCTAATAATATTCTTATTGAGGAGATCATGAATTTCTTTTTGCAAATTTCTAAGGTCTTGCTATTCATTTGAATGGCGTTGGCCTTAGTGGGAATATTTTTCTCGTTAAAACCTTTGATATAAGGAAGAGAAACAATATATTTCTTCCTATGCCAGAAGGCATTTGGAAGATCAGAACAAACTTCAAAAGTCAATTTTTTGTGAAAATTATCAATTTTTGATTGAAGTAATGTGCTGGATAATTGATCAGAAATCTTTTTGTACTTGATTTCTTGTTGTAAGAAACACAAGTGTTTTGTTTTGGCAAAAAGCAAAGATTTCAATCGTTTAGCAGCATTTATCTCATTGCGATATGCAAAATAAAATTTGACTTTTTGACCTAGAAGAGTGGTAGTGATACCATCTTTATCGGTTTCAAAGGGATATAAGGATGAATAAAAGGGATTCCTAATATGACCTTATCGGACATATTTCGGACTAAAACGGAAGGTATTTTAAAACAAACATTATCTTGGCAAACATGAGCATTGTTGAGTTCGTAGTTGATCTTCATTTGAGATCCATTTGCAGAAGATAATTTTTCAGTAGATTTTTCAAAATATTTAGAAGGTATCAAACCTTCTTGAATACAATTTAAATCTGAACCAGAATCAATCAAAGCAACAACAGAAAAATGAAAATCATGTGAAACAACTATAGTAACACGTGAAAACCATTTTGGAGGAATTGTATGATGGACTAAACATATCTGGTTTCTGGCTGATGACTCAGCTTTCCATTGTCTGATTCATTTGCTTGCTCATTATCAGATGGAATTTCTTGATCAAATTTTTTATCAATTTGAAAACGTAGAAATTCTTGTTTTAATTCAGTATTCTCAAGTCGGAGGTTACTAATCTCAGATTTGAGTTCATTAATCTCTTTCTTGACAGTATTGATTTCATTTTGTAAATCATTTGTAGAAACAACCTTGGGTTTTTGTTTGTTAAACCTCTCCAAGGTGTCTTGGAAACTAATCCTGGGTTTTGAAGTAGAAGTTTCTGGTTCTTTTCGAAGCAGATTCTTCTTAAACTTAAGAAGATATTCTTCTTTAAGTTCAGGATTATTGATTTGAGAAATCAAATTTAATAAAAGATTCTTGTTTTCTTCCTCTTTGGATATAACATTGATTGATTTATCCAATGAGTTACAACAAGATTTTTTGCAATTGCAACCAAACTTAATATTTGCAGAATCATCTGATTTGGCTTCTGAGCGATATTCGGAATCACTAGAGCTCATCTCAGGGATATCAGAAGATAAAGTAGAATGTGTTTCTAGGAGATGAAACAATTCTTCTTGATTAATGACATCGATATTTAGTTCATTAAGCTTTTTTTTTGAACTTGCTGGGTTTCTGGGGGCAAACTTCGTTTTTGTAAAAGGTTTTTTGTGAGATTTTTTATAAAACTCATCACGGGGTTTTCTCCTGGATTCCCTGTGAGGTTTTGGATGTTTAACAAAATTATGCTTGCGTCGGGATGGAGCAATAGGAGGAAAGTCATATTGTTGACAAAAATTTTCCATTTCATATTTGGCTTTCGAGCTATTCTTCAGCTGTTCTCGCAGCATTCTTTGATCATTACACATACGGATACCAAGTTTCTTAATTATACTGCATATATTACCGTAGGTGTAGCTGTCATAATTAAGGAACCCAGAGATATCTGTAAGTTCATCTTTAACTTTATGAGCAAACAGACGAGGTAATCCATCAATAAATTTCTCTTTCCAGTAAGGCTTTTGACTATCGTCACGAAGTATTACTCGAGAAATAAAAACATCTTGATACCAACTATAATCAGACATAGTATGACATCTCAAATTATTTAAATAATCTGAAATACAGTTGGTAATATTGGAAGGAGTTCCAATGAAATGTTTAATTATTGTATAGATCAAAGTATTGACACCATCAGGATGAGCCATGTTAATAGCTTCATCAAAAATAGGCAACCCTTCTTCATTACACTGAACAGCGTTCTGAATGGTTGTCTTAGCATTGTCAGTGAGATGTTTATCCCACCAACTTCGTAAAACACCAGAAAAACCATTAGTTAAAATAGATACTATATCCGGTTGACGAATATTGTTGTTAATGTATGCATTAGCAACAAGAGACATTTTACTCATGGTATTGAGGATTTTTTGTTCAGAAAGTCCATCAATATTCCATTCGTAAATCTTATCGGCAGAATATGAAGATTGAGTATAAAAAACTTTATCTTCAAAACTTAAATCAGGAGGAGTAGGTCTGGAATACCAACTCTTTGTCAGACTCATTGGATTGGGTCCTTTGGAGTGGATTCTAGAAATTTCAAAATCTGGATTTAATTGGAAATCAGTGAAATTCTTTTCGAGTAAATCAATTTCTTTGGCTACTGAATCATCTTCGGATGATGGTTCAGTAGTTTCTGGAAAGACGAACTCTTTACTATTGCGTTCAATTGCACTGGTAGAGGGTTGTTCTTTCTTAAGATCTTTAAGCATTTGATTGATTTTTTCCAATCTCTGGGCATCGGCTTCAAAAATAATTTTTGACCGAGATTGAGGTAAAGCAATCAAAGGTTTTTCAATTATTGGGGTTTTTAATTGATCTTTTGGAAATATCAAAGGATTTTCAGTTTTTGAAAAAACAGTATTTGAAAACTGAGAAACAGATCTCTCTGTTTTATCCTCAATTCTATCTAACTGCTGTCCAATCTTGTGAAGAGCAAGATTTGCGAAATTGTTTTGTTGAATAATTTTGTTTGTTTCTTTCAAAATCGTATCTTCATCTGGTTTTCTGGACACAGCAGATGGAATTTTGAAAGGAGTAGCAGGAATTTCAGATCCTTTTAAAGGGATCAAAATAGTATCAAGAGGCGGATGACTAGCATGTACTACCGTTTTGTCCTCTCGAATAAAATCAGTTTTAATGACGTTTAAAGCATTTTTTGAAACATAGTAGTTTTTATGAAAATCAAAGAAAAGAATCTCTTGTTGGAGATCGTTCATCTTTTCTTTCCACTTTCTTTTAACTCTAAGTTTTTCAGAATCTGAAAAAGTCGCGTGATAAGTTTTTCGCTTATCACGGTTTTCTTTTGAATTATATTCGTTAAAAAGCTCGATTAAATCATAGTTAAAAACGCGATTTAAAACATGCAAACTATGATGAACAGGAGGTAGGGATGCAGCCATATCTGAAGCTGTTGGAGACAAAGATGATGTGTCTTCGTCATCTTTGGCTTCATCCTTTACAGATTTATCCTTAGCAGAATAAAAAGCAGAAGTAATCTGAGAGGAGGTGCTAAGTCCTTTCAGCTTTAAATCTGATTTTAAATTAATATTGGGTTGAACTGTTTGGGCTGAATCCTCCAGAAATTGGTGGAGATTTTGGTCTCGCCGTACTGGTGACTCAGAAACAGAACCAATAAAAGAAGATCTAGATCCAGCAAAAGAATTTCTTCTTAAGGCTGGGGTTTGATCAAAACTAATTTTAACAGTACCATCAAGGTATTGTTTAATATAATCAATATTGGAATTGGGGATATTTCTTGGAGGGGGCGGACATTCATTTTCCAGGATCCATTCTTTTGGGAGATTAATGTCACTCCAGTGAATGGTTTTTGGAATCTGGATGTTGGCATTCTGGGTTGAACTCTGGATGAGCAGAGTCTCACCAGAGGTAGATTTTAAAAGCATCTTTGGAGTTAAACTTGTTTTTAAAAGACGATAATAAATTCTGTAAACCAGAGCAAGAGGTTTACTGCCTTCAAGCATATCGTAACCCTCTGTTTGAATATTCAAAGTTAAGACTTTGATGATATGGGGGTCATCAAGAGCAATTAAAATATTTGGAAAACAATCAAAATGGACTGGGCCATTGATTAAAGAAGATTGGATAATACCAAGAGCACTAGTTTCAAAGTTTCGGAAACGAGTATCTCTTAAACATAGTAAAATAGCAGCTGGGATGCCAATCCTAGTTAAAGGTTTGGCTGCAATTTGAACAGAGCCTATATGAAGAAATCTGTATCCTTTAGCCAAGGAATCTTGGATGAGTTTCTTGGTAAAAAGATAGCATCTTTCATCAGGTTTTGAAATAGAATAGGTTTGTTCAACCGTTTTAACATGGAAATCAGAAGTAAAACTTCGTTGAAGCCAAGAAGTTTGGTAAATAGAGTTAAAACTAATCTTAGGAATTTCTCAAGATTGAGAAGTATTTGAGGATTGCTCCTCAATGATATGATCTTCCTCATTAATGATATCAGGAGGCATAGACGACCTCGAACTAATTGTTGAATTAGATCGAAACATTTTTTTTAATTTTGTACCTAGACAACAAGGTTCTTCGCACCTCAGGGTCCTGCGAGTACTCTCATCTCACCCCTATACCTGATTGCCCTCAACGCCAACCTGGGCAACACGGGTCTTACAAGGTTCTGGGTCTCTTATGCCAAAACAATTGCTTCAGCACCATCTGCGAACTTCTACCGGTTCCAGAAAAATACCTCCCCATACATTGCCAAACCATTTGGCCACAACCTCTTTCACATCGAATCCAATAGAGCCAAACAAAATGACCCATTCAAACTGGCTACATCCTATTTCCCACCAGGTTTCCATTGGATCCCTGAAAATCCCACAAAAAACCTCCAGTTCTATACTACCATCTTACTGCAAACAAATTCTCTTACCATAAAACCTATTTATGATAAGAATGATTCCACAAAACTGATTTTCCACAGTGCCAAAATTGTTTCCTTCATCACTGAAGAACAATGGGATGCCAACCCATTTACTTCCCGAAGGCTAACTGACACTGATATTTATTTCAATTATCATGATTATGTCAAAACTTGGTTCCGCTTTCTACTTCACCAAGTCCCTGACATGAATCACTCGTGGTTCTTATCTTTTGATAAAACCTCGAAACCAAAATTTACTCTCTGGTTCCTTCAATGGTGGGATCAGTTTGGATTAATTCATCAAAATTTTCCAGAAGATCTTATTTCCACCTATAAGGCCTTCATGGATAATACTTCCACCAAACTTAATGCTCACTAGCAAAAATTCCCTACTGAACTCCATTTCTGCCAGAAGTACAAACTACCCTGGATACTAAAATGGAACTACACAAGGAATGGTGACATCCTGAGCCGCCACTGTTTCACAAAGTGGTGGGATAAGTTCAGCCAAACTCCTGAAATAATAAAAAATGTTGCAAGGGATTTTCCCCAACTCCCTCCTGATCTCACAGACAGGATTGAGTTCCCAGAAAAACTCCCTATTAAGGCTGCGGACAAACCAGCCAAGAACAAAACAACAGCCTCTTCTTCCTCTAAAGGCAAAGAAAAGGCAACTATTTCAACCAAATCGGATAAATCCTCCAAATCCAAGAAAAAAGATATTATTCCTGGATTTAATAACAAGGATTTAATCCATTTACTACAGAAACTCAAAGAGTCACAAGCCCAAGGAGTTTCAGATGAAGAAAAGACAGAAGCATCCTCAGAAGCCTCTGTTGATAACAATCCATACGATTGTTTCGGACATGACAAAGAGTATGATACTCCAAAACTGTCCGACGACGAATGAAGACTTGTCCAAACCCCTCTACCCGGAAGAAGACAAGACAAATACCTTGCTGCTGAGTCAAGATTCCTCTATCAGAATCAAGAGCCAGCATAACTGCAAAATGGCGAACCCCACTACCCGGATTCGACATCAATTTGTAATGAAAGTGAACAGTACTTTTTACTATTCATTGACCGGCTTTACTAAATACTGTTTTCATTTAACTATTTCAACAGTGAATTGTAACAGTGCTCTCTTCATCTATAAAAGAGAAGCCTGGCTTCAGTATTGAGGCATCACTGGTACCAATCACTTACTACTCTCTACTTTTCTCTCTTTCTCTCTCTCCTAAGGTACTTACCCTCTCTTCTCCAACCTTGTGATCCACAAGCCCTTAACCTTGTGACTATTTTCCAACCTTGTAACTTGTATCTGTTTATATTCTATTTTCAATACAAGTTTGTTTGAATTTATTATCTTATTTTTGCATAAACATATCATGCATCGGTCGGCCATGCCGCCTCATATTTGCTCATGCATCTGCATACTCCAGGTCGGCTCTGCCGCAGGAGTTTATTAACTGTGCTCAATAACTGTGCATCATCCAACTCCAGTTATCTGGTCCACTAACTCCAGTTATCTGGTCCAGCATTTTCTCTTCCTTCTCTTCTTCTTCAGTTTCCTTTACTCTTTCTCTTCTTCTGCTTCCGTTTACTTTGGTATTATCGAATCTTCTTTAATCAATGGCCCAGTCCATTTTGATTGTTTTCCAAATATTTTAATTGCTCTTGATGACCCCCATATCATCAAAGTCTTAACTTTGAATATTCAAACAGAGGGTTACGATATGCTTGAAGGTAGTAAACCTCTTGCTCTGGTTTACAGAATTTATTATCGTCTTTTAAAAACAAGTTTAACTCCAAAGATGCTTTTAAAATCTACCCCTGGTGAGACTCTGCTCATCCAGAGTTCAACCCAGAATGCGAACATCCAGATTCCAAAAATCATTCACTGGAGTGACATTAATCTCCCAAAAGAATGGATCCTAGAAAATGAATGTCCGCCCCCTCCAAGAAATATCCCCAATTCCAATATTGATTATATTAAACAATACCTTGATGGTACTGTTATATATATAGCTTATACAACCTCATGCACTCGTCGCCTCTTTCAAGTCCTAGGGTTACAGGAGCCCCTGCTTTAACTTCAACAAGTCGCAGCCCCCATGGAATCCCATGCACGGCAACTCAACTAGTCCTACCTCCAAGCCAAGAACTACAAAACAGCCTTCCACGCCTTGGTAAGCCTCCACTGCACCGAAGTGCAACGCAGTCCACTTCCAAGGTACTTCAACAACCACAGCAACGCAATTGTAGAAAACCATTGAAGAGTAGCCACTGCACAAGCTCCACACATGGAAACCACCATCGTGCAGCCCCCACAGCCTCTTCCTCGATGTTCCTCTAGCTGTCAGCATACTCAGCACTGCCCCAGTCGTTTGCCACAACCTCCACCACACGAAAACCACCCCTGCATGACCGCACCACTGCAAGCCCACACTGGAAGCAACCATGCCGCAGCGCCTGAAGCAGCTATAGCCTTCCTTTCCACCCTCGAAAATAGCCCAAACAGTAGCCACCATCACCCACTTCCATGGAAAGCGGAAACTAGAGTTGCTCTGTTTTGAAGCCATGGAGCCAGAGCATCCTCGCCCAAACCAAGAGCCATGCCTTGCCACAGTTGGGCCACGACGCCACCGTCAGCAGCAACAGATGACACAGGAGATCAAGCCTTAACCACGCAGTGATGTCCAGTGCCACCGTCTGAAGCCCCCATGCACGGTGCATGATGCGTAAACTCCATCTCTCTCTCTATGTTCTCTCTCTCTCTCTCTCTCATCACTCTCTCTCTCGCCCTCTCTCAAAGCTCCATCTTGGAACTCACCACCGTCCTCCTCCACCTAGCCCCTTACTCCACCGCACGCCTCCTTCCTTCTCAGTAAGCCTCAGCTGTGCCACCCTTTTGTTAAGTTCAGTTTCGGTTTCACTATAGGAAGGGTTATTTTGCTGTAAGGTTAAAACATAAATTCTTTGCTGAAAATACAATTATACCTTTGAGTTTACAAGCCAAAGTTTGAACTTCTAATATTTTATGTTGGAAGTGAAATTATCATGGGCCTTAATTGGGCTATAGAAATGAGTATAACATTTTTAGGTGGGCCTAGTCCCACTTGTTATAATACAAAATTTTATTTGTCATGAATATTTTAGAATTAATGTATTAGTCGGAGGTATCAAGTGAAAATCGATATATTTGAGAGTTTATTATATTGTAGGGTTATAAGAGTTGTAGATTGTTTTTTTAAGGAAAAATAGGCTACTTAGTATTTTAGGTTTAAGCATTGATATACGTATTCGATTGAAAATTTATGGGATTATGTGACTATTTTATAGGTGACGATTGGTTTTTGTTTAGTAATGTTGTGGAGAAATTCTGAAAAGTTAAGAAGTCCAGGTAAGAGGGGTTCCTATGCTAGACTTTGCATAAAATAAAATGAGTTGATGTTGATTTTTTCAAAAATATACATGTTTTGTTATTAAAAGAAATTTGAAACAACCTCATATATTTGCTCTGCATTACTCATGAAATTATATATAAGAATAAAGTATTTTCTAGCGTAACTCGTGTAGACATGAACTATTTTGACATCTTGTTTTTGAGCTGTGCAAAAGAGAGCGAATATGAAATTTTGTGCATAATTATATTTTTGTGATTTGATTCTATTCTATTATGAAGATGTTCTGTACTCTAATATGATATGATATTCTGATATAATGATGATGAATCAGATATGTTATTCCAAAGTACTTTTGAAGATTCACATTCTGTTTCTGCTCGGTTGGCGGCCAGGGTTTGCACAGCCCTACCACGGGGTTAAACATGGTCTCTGTTATGATATGATAAGATGTGATATTTCAATTTATGTTATACCAAAGGAATTTTGATTAAGAGTATTTTTGAACTTTCGCTCTGATATTTTTTATAACATATTCTGACTCTACATTCTGAAAATAAAAAGTGTTTTGCTCTGTATTCTGAACTCTGTAAATGTTCATGTTTGCATACTAGTATATATTCTCTGCTTACTGAGTTGTTGATAACTCACCACTTATCTCCAAATATTTTTCAGATAATCTTGATGGTTCTGCAGCTTCTGCTTCTACTGGAGAGCAAGAGTACGCAGCGTTAAAGAGGTTTGATATTCATAGAGGAATAAGTACACGAGGATACAAGTACTTATTTGAGCGTCATAGTTAGTAAAGTGATTTTTTTTGTTATTTTGATATGATGAGTTAATGATATTTTCGAGTCTTTGGAGAGTTTCAAATTTGTTTTATTAAGAATTTCTTTGTTTTCCTTATAAAGGAACATGAATATTTGGGTTGAGCAAATGAATTAATATTTTATAGAGTTTTCTAGATTTTATAGTTATGATATTGAAGTTGATATTAACTAATAAGAGCTAACTCTCCGGACTTCCGAGACTGGGGCATTACATTTCTCCTTTATTATTTTGCAATATCCCTTTCTTCCAAATATCTCTCGTTCTATCACGATCATTGAGACTAACTCAATATTGGTGGTGGTGGTGGCCGCTTGCTGAGAATATATATATTTTTATATATTTATATAGACACACACACACATATATAATGATGGTCAAGAATTATTGTTTTCGATTCTAAGTGGGCGTGACGGATCACAAGACAATGAAAAACTTTCTGGTGTTCATTGTTTTCAATTATAATTACCCAAACAAATGCCAATCTTTTCCAGAAAAATTTAGATCAGACAAACTAAATATATAATGGGATCGATACTTTTGTTTTCAAAATCTTATCTTTATATATTTATATAGACACACACACACATATATAATGATGGTCAAGAATTATTGTTTTCGATTCTAAGTGGGCGTGACGGATCACAAGACAATGAAAAACTTTCTGGTGTTCATTGTTTTCAATTATAATTACCCAAACAAATGCCAATCTTTTCCAGAAAAACTTTAGATCAGACAAACTAAATATATAATGGGATCGATACTTTTGTTTTCAAAATCTTATTTAAATTTGAAGCCTTCAAGGAAAAGATAGACAAATATATATAAACTGAGCATTTAAAATTATTGAAATTGTTTACACATGATCAATTAATATTGTAGAACTCATTTTATATGTCTATTCGATAATCCCTCCCTTAAGTTTTAAGTTCAAACAGATTTTGAGAAAAAATTTCCCTATATAGCAGTGAAGAATTCAATCGATATGCGCCGCCGATTAGGCAACAAAATGCATAGTACTGCAATATTAATCCGAACACAAATAATATGAACACTTACATGTATGCCAAGCAAATATTGCTTTTTAGATATTATATCATGTTAATGTCATTTCCAAAATTGTCACCACAATTAATTAGGTAACATAGTCTTCTCTTTGTTTTTTTTTTTTTTTTTTTTTGGGCCTACGTATAGGGTTGCAGACCCCACCCAACCCGACAAAAATAAAAAAGGAGGAAAGGAAAATAAAAATAAAAGGAAAAAAAAAACCCAATTTTCAACCCGACTTGAATCTGTTTGATATCGATTACCCTTTAACTGATTACCCTTTTTTTTTTTGGGATATTTCTCTCACTAAACCAATTCCAAATCACAATCAAACTCATGCGATAATCATCTTAAAATTGAAATCGGATGGAACATTGACTAGACCCAGAAGAAAAACCCAGAAAAATAAAGTAAGTAAGTAAGAAGAAGAAGAATATTTTTAGAAGGAAATACTATCACAAAAATTTTCAGATGAATTACATTGGTTTGTGCGCATCTTTGAGGATACGATACCATGGTACGCAGACAAAGAAGAAGAAGAAGAAAATGAGATGGTTTTTGGTTGTGTGAGTCGGTAACAGTGATAACCAGATAGCCCATTGATGAGGCGGTTCTATCAGGCACCCGTGAGCTCCAAAAAAAACCGCAAAGGCCACACCAAAGAAGAAGGATGGTCTCGATTCCGTTAGTGACAGCAGGAAATGCCTGCTTGCGCCACATATAGCTAGAGAGAGAGATAGGGTCATTGACTAGATGGTGTTTACAAAGTAGAGAGAGAGAGAGAGAGAGAGTCATGGGACTAAAATCAAAATAGATGAACGGGGCTGAAAATCAAAATCGAAATAGGTTAAAATCAAGTAACGGGTAATACCAGTTTCTAATTTTAACCACAAACAGGTTGGGTTTTTGGGTAGGGCTAATTCGAAAAAAAATGGGTCGGGTCGAGTTTTCTGGTTTTTTGTTCAGCCATACCTACGTATAGAAGATCTTCTTTGGTTAAGCAAGTAATTATATTTGTCATGACTAAAAGTACTATTGTACCCATGACACGAACCCATAGTATAATATATATATATCATCGTGGGTCAACAAAAACACGAACAAAAAACACTAATGGAACACCTGCATAACTCTGGACATCATATAAAACTGTAAGTCTCGCTCTGATCTGTCGATTTCTGATCAAACAGTACCGTGTCAAATTAACAATCATTTTGTAAAGTATATTATTGAGCATGCATGAATATATAAGCATGATCAATGCTGATTCATGGTTATCATTTATTAGTGTGAGGGCCCAAGTTTGTCTTGTCTGTGTTTGTATAGTGGGGTTGGAGCCCAAATTGTCGTAAGTGGGTTTAATTGTGTGAAGTGGGTTCTTTTTTAGTGTAAGTTGGACTGATTTGTTGTGAAGTGAGTGGATTCCGGGCCAACCCCGTGTGCATGTAAGCCCAGCCCTGTCCCCCACTTGAAACGGCGCCGTTTTGAGGCATGGGCTAAAATTTTGTCTTCCTTCCCTAAACGATGCCATTTTAAGCCAAAGGGTAAAAACCCTAAGACCCCTCCTTTTCTCCCCTGCGCTGAGCGACTCCCCTCTCTTCCTCTTTCTTTTCTTTTCTTTCTTTCTTCTCCCTTTTCTTCTTCTTCTTCTTCCTCTGCCTCCACCTGTGACTTGCAATGCCTCTCCTTACCACCACCAAATCGCCTCCACATGTTCATCCGGTAGAAGTCCATCTCTTTCGTTTGCCTCCACTGCATGCCCTGACCAATCCGCACCGTTCGATCCCTACAACTCATGATGTCCTAGTCCATGGCAGTTGCTCGCTGCCACTGCCAACCTCTTGTTGCGTGCCACAGGTGTGACTCTCGTGAAGCCCCCACCAAACCCCCACTACCAATCGAGCCATAACTGCGATCTCCGACCCCCAACCCCCGACCTATAAATAGGCCAAGTCTCGCCACCCCCAAATCATCCCTCAAACACCCTCTCCTCCTCTCAAATATTGTCTCTTTGCCATCCTCTTCCTCTGATCATCTTTATCCTTGTAGCCTTCAATAACCTTTCTCCAAGCTCCGTCGTGCGCCGCCGCGGGCCAACCCCTTCCAGTAGCTTCGCAATGGTCGTCTGACCTTTTCCCCTCTGCTAGGCCTTCCCCCCGCCTGCTACCCCCATGAGATCCACCCCAACTTGATGCCCAGAACTCCCTTTTGAGATCTACTCCACCATGCACAACCACCCTTCGCCGCAAAAATCCCCTCCTTCACACATTATCACAACATATCTGTCTTCTTGTGGTTTTTTTTTTTTTTTTTGGTTGTGGATATCCCCATTTTGACTAGATCCACCATTGCCTCCGCCTCGCCGCCACCATTGCCACCACCTTTGTAAGCTGTGTGACCCTACGTTTTTATCATTTCTTATTTTAGTCGCCATTATTAATTATTGGCAGATTTTTCCACTCGCAGCAAGGCTCACGCACGCACACCCGTGGGATCTCTTAGATGGCACGTGCAATCATCCAGAAATTTCGTTCTGCATATTAGGTAAAATCCTAGACTGACCCTTGGATTACTAACGCTGAAAAATTATGTTTTGTTGCAGTCTGGTTATGGTTGGTTAAGTGGTTGAGGGCCCTGTGAAGTGTTGGGATATAATATTGTGGTTGTTGTTAGAATTGTTGGCCAAGGGCGGGATGGAGTTTTGGGAATCGCGTGTAGTTGCAGACAACCTAATTCTTTAAAACTGTGAAAACTGGAATCGCGTGTATTGTACTATTGCCATATCATCTAGTAACTGTCTATCATGTATCTACATTTTTAGTTTTTATTTCTTACCGTGATATTAATATTGTGCTATATTCTATGGTTGTGCTGTAGACCCGGTAAAACTATGATTTGGTATCAAAGGATTAAAAATATATTTTGTCGGTGCGTACGTGCGTATCACGACCCCAAGTTGAGATGAGGTATTATCTCGGTAGAGCTCATCTAGTCACTCGGGAGCGTGTAAAATTGAGTGACGTCTCCTAGGTTGTCGCTGGGAGACAGCAAGCTCAGCCAAGACGGTAATGCTATAGGTACGACTTTGTGGCCCCTCTGCTGGCGGGGGTTAGAGGATGTCTGGTTACATACGCGCCAGTCATTACCTGTGGTATTCCCACCTACGATTCTATTTCATGGAACCATAGACTTTGATGGAGAGGACATGTTTGAGCATGATGGACCAACCCCACCTGAGGAGTGATGACCTGGGGTTTGTTTATGTTGTAGTCGATGGATTTATATTTTTATTCTTATTTTGATCAGCTGAATGACTATAATAATTTTATGGATGACTTCTTGTTGGGTTGTATTTTAATTTTCTGGTACTTGATTTTAGACTACCTTGTGATTTTCTGCTGCATTTATAAACTGTGCACATATTACATTCCGCACACACTTGCATTTGGCAATGGATGTGTAACCCAAGTGGACATCACCCCGGTGTCACGAATCCTACCAAATCACACGTGGGGATCGAGAGTGCCACAATTAGGGTAGATACTGTTACAATATAATTGAGACATTAGGTATTAATTTCTATAAATTTAAGTTTTTAGAATAAATAATGATTTAGCATAACATTAGTACCATTTTAGAAAAACAATCCCTAACAAGATATATATATATTTATATAAAAGTTTGTAGTTCCTTCATATATATAGATTATCTACATATTCATATACCTTTAAGTTTGCAGTTCCTCTTAGGAACAGTCCGACTATTCCTGGCGTTTAACAACGCCCAATAAAAACAAACCACGTATGAAATTCTACACTAGATGTAATAAAGCTGGTTTCATCTGATAAAACCAATAAAGCGTATTTCTGTTGAGAAGAGAAACGTTGACACCTCCTTTGAAATTTGACATCGTGAACTTTGGGAAGAACCTGACCTCTACCACACGACACCAGGTCCATCGTTATATATTTTTTATAATGAAAAATATTATAAAAGAGCATAAACAAACTGCAACATTATTGTAGCTTTTTATTTTTCTTGGCAACTCAACATTATTGTAGTTGGAGGTGTTACTGAGAAAATGCATGTTAGCCCAGATTCCGCTTGGGATCGAATGGACATCCGAAGCGTCGGGACATGCAACACAAGGTTACCTGCCCCCGTTCATGACATATAAGATGCAATGTTCCTAACATGCATCTACCATTATGCAATATTCGCAGTGGATAATTTTTTTTTTGAGCAATACTATGCACCAAACTTATAATATCCCAAATAATTAAAGCGTAATCCATTCATACTTAACAAATAAAACATTCACGATTACAGTACGGGTCTCAGTAGACTGTAATATCAAAACATGGGAGACCAGACTCCATATTTACATTGCCAAAATACACTATCAGGCAAGTTCGTTGAGTAACTTGCATAACTCAATTAACGATGCCGGAATATTACCCAGAGACCTAACTATAGAGGCTACAAACTCTGCATTGCGTCTAGTCAACCTCCTCTAGTCTGCCAATGTCTGCTCCCTGCTCTGATCCTGACACATCGCTTACCATTCAGGAGGAATGGTAGTTGGGACTACCACGGTGAGATTTGATTACAAATCTCAGCAAATTAACAAGAAACTTCCGCACAGATTAATGATGCATGCATGGCAGTAAAATCATGAATTCATAATCAAAATCAATAATAACATAGCATAATTTGACATAACATGGCATGAAATAATAAGCATAACATGACTTGACAGAACATGACATGACATGAGCTGACATAGCTTGAACTGAAACTGAAACTTAGCTTGACATGACATAACATGTACGTAAACTTAAAACACAACATGGACTAGCAACATAGCATGAACGTGAACCTGAAACATAACATGGACTTGAAACATAGCATGAACGTGACATAAACTTGAAACTTGACATGTACGTAAACTTGAACATAACATAACGTGAAACATAACTTGAACGTGAAATACATGAACTTGGAATCTTATTCAATAGACTTAATCATTTAACTGACCATACGGGTGCTACATGGGTCCCCTTGAGCCGTGTGTCCCTGCCGATTACCGCATCACAACACAGGTATCTATACCAGCTGTGAGTGCGTTAATACGTACTTTACAGTTGTTGTGGCCCCACATATTCTACGTATCACAATTGCTGTATCTCATGTAGTGTATGCTCCACAGTTGTTGTGGCCCCATACTTCATGCTCCACAGTTGTTGTGGCCCCATGAATTGTTTGTATCACACTTGCTGTAAACACACGTAAAATAAAGTATGGCTCCATCGGCGTTAGTACCTGGCACGCTCCGGTGACCAGCTAGTTAAGCCTCATTCGCAACCTTTTGACTGTACTTCGTCAACCCAGAAAATTTCACACCTATTTAAACACTCCAGCGTGAACAAAGGAGTTCCACTAGGATATTACCTCATCCTAGTGCTTAGGGTCATGATTGACATGGATAACTTAACAAGACCGTTCTCGAGATACACGAACTGTATTCGCAATGGGATGACGTGAACACGAAAAGACAAAAGTCCTTACGTAGCGTAACGTGACATGAACGTAAGAAGATAGAAATGGCGTACTTTGAGACATAAATATATCAAACA
The DNA here is from genome assembly GCA_003123785.1 of Pterocarya stenoptera. Taxonomy (NCBI): domain Eukaryota; kingdom Viridiplantae; phylum Streptophyta; class Magnoliopsida; order Fagales; family Juglandaceae; genus Pterocarya; species Pterocarya stenoptera. The sequence continues at coordinate 47,475 of QEOT01123830.1, forward strand.
ACATTTCATTATGTGGCATACGTGTAACATACAATATTTCATAACATGACATAATATGAACAGACAATATTTTGTAATATGGCATAACATGTGACAGTGAATATTACATGACATGACATACATATAATAGATGGCATACGTAATGTGACATACTTGCAATAGATAGTAATATGTGACAGAATATATTATATAACAGATAAGTATTTCATGACAGAATAATTCGTGTAACAAATAAACATGTAATGACATAGCATGGCATGGCATATATAACAACATACGAAGATAATTTTTGTTCCCTTATCCATCACACATATACAGTAAACTGATAGTAAGTTAAGAGCTAACTTACCTCGATCGTCGCGTTCTATGAGAATAAATCGTGAAGCACGAGGAACTGTAAGAGGGTATTCTAAAAGTTAGAGATTTAATTACTAATAATTAGAAATGTGAAAAGAGACAACTTAGAGTAAAATTACCATTTTACCCTCTACGTGTAGGAAAATGATAATTTTACCCCTAACATGAAGATTTCACATCCTAAGTCTAAAAATTATCAAAATTTACATTCCTCATGTAAATTTTGTCCTAAACTCAAATATTAAGTCAGAAAAAAATTAAAACTAAACACAACTATTAAAACTCTATAGGTCAGAAACTTACATAAGCTATATTACCCTTGATTTGTTGCAATTCCTTCAAATTTTAAAAACTCATGATCAAACCAAATTTTTGCAACAAATATCTTTCCATCCTAAGTTTAAAACACGCTTAAAATATCCATTAATAAAAAGCTAATCATCAACACCAAATTTTTTGTAAAAAGATCCAAAATTTTTAACAAAAGTAAACCCTTAAATCACAAATTTTAACCTTAATAAAAACATCTCCAAGAATTTCAAAAAAAATCAAATCTTACTTCTAACATATTCACAACATCATCCTAAGATAAACCATACTTTAAATCATCAAACAAAAGTCATCAAAAATCATAAAACAATACTTGGAATTTTTGGTTTTACACTTAGTCTAAAAACAGAAACTTTTCTCTAAATTAGCTTTGATAAATCTCTTGACCCATGGCTTAAAGACATGTGATCTTCAAACTAAAACATCACATGGTTTTAAAAATGTATCCTAAGGAAGATCCAACCATCAAACCTAAAATCACATGGCTAAAACTCAATAAAACATGAATCTAACTCAACAACATCAAATCTTAGGCCTAACCAAAATCTTCTTGTATAGAAAAACCATATCTTTGAAACTAATACTAAATATCTACAAACTAACATCCTAACACGAAAATAAGATACTTAGAATCATCACATAAAAATATCAAAACCTTTGGAGTAAGATTAAACCACGAAATATTCAAACTTTCCCAAAACAGAAACTGTTTTCCCACTTCCAGTTTTCAAGTTTCTAGATCTAAGGTAATCTATCATCCAAAGCTTTAGTCGTGCAATAAAACCTCAATGAACATTCCTAAGCACATGCTAAAAACACTCCATAAACTTTTCGGACCAAGATATGTCCATTAGCTTGGTCAAAAACTCCAAAACATAACATACTCTCCAGTTTCATACCCAGAATGACATTTTCATAGTTAAAAATACTTTTGACCGATCAAAAGAGAATGGAATGAGACAAATAATATATCCACGGAAACTAGACTCAAAGATGAACAACTTTTATGAGGATTCATCATACAAAAATACTTACAAAGGGTTGAAAAGATCCACGCAAAAAGACACAGAAATCTGCCCGAGAGAGCTCTTTTGAGTTTCTCTCTAAGAACGGGATGAAGAAGTGATGAAATGAAAGGAAGGGTGCCTTGCACGACTCTATACTTCTGGAGGGTGAAGTTATGGGCTTGAATGACCCCTGATTGGAGGTGGCTATGTGACATAAAGTGGAGAATAGAGAGGGGAAAAGACTGCCTGTAGCAGCTGTGAGATATGGGGGTTGATTGGGTGGATTTCTCCTTCACATCAAGGCACTATTGGGTGCAGCCAATGGCAGTGGATGGTCTGCCATGTGAGGGAGGAAACTTCTTCAATAAGCTTTGCCAATGTGGCCAAATTCGTGGGTCATGGTGGGCCTCAACCAAATGGGCTTCAATTTGGGGTTTAAAGGGAGTTTGGTTAGGGTTTGAGATGCTATCAAACCCAAATCCAATTTTTTTTGGCCCAATCAAATTTCCAAAGTTTAAAAGGTTGGATAATGATGCCATAACAAGAATTCGAGAAATTAATAGCATGTGAAAGTGATTTAATCAAGTGATTAACACAATGCTAGAAATCGGATTAAAAAGAGTTGGGAGGCCAACTTTAGGGTTTGAGGAAACCATTTAGGGTTTCGGTTTCAACCAAACTTTTGGGGTTTCAATTAGATTCCAACCATTTAGGGTTTCACTAGGGTTGAAACCCTCTTTAATCTGGCACAGAATTGGTTTATCAGATGAAAAAGAATAGCGTTTCGCTTAAGTGGCATGATCTCACATTTTGATTCCTTCATAATCCAACTTATTGTTCCTCTATGAGCCAAGTGTCTAATACTATTTATTATGTGTGGCTAAGATCTTTCCAAGTGTCCAAATAAAACTTCTCTAATCTAATTTGGACATTCCACACTGTGATTTTGAAAACACTACACTTGGTGCGCTTATTGAGGTTACTACTCACTCCAAAAAAATATATAATAAACTTAGTACTGAAAAATTCCAAATATTTATATTAACCTACAGTGAAAATCGTTTTCCAAAATTTAACTCCGAAGTACCCCTAAAAATAAAATCACAGTTTCAAACAGGTGTTTCGTCCGAAATTATGAAAATGGGTTAATACGCCATAAAATCCTAAATAATCAATTGAGTCTAATGGCATAGACCACAATGCATTCTAACACTTTTAACTATCTCAAATAATTCAACTCATATTTCTAACACCATAGTGAGTGATAACATTGACTATGTTGATAGACTAAAACCTACGCGATTGGTCGATTCGTGAAAACTTATAGGGTTTTCATGAGATTCGTAAAGTCATTAGAAATTCCACCAATGAATTTCTAGCAGGCTGTTACAGTTGGAGTTGGCAGTTGTTTCCAGTTCTAACTTCAAACACATGAACCTCCAACCCAAAAATCTTCTATCCCAAAAACTTGGGAATCAAAACCTTAAAAACTTTAGACAAGATCCTGATGCTGGTGTAACTAAAAACCAAACACCCTCTTAACACCATCTAACGCCCCGGTCCCGAATGGGTCGGAGAGTTACTACATATCACTTAAAATCATATTTCAACCATACAGTCATAAAATCCAAATTTTCAATGATGCGTAGGTCTCTGTTTCAAATCAACTACTCTAATATAATTGTTCTAAGCACCACAAAATCTCAAAATAAATATCATCGTTCCAAAATACCTAATCGACAGAGCAAAACAAAACTACTGAATAAAATTCTCTAATAACCAAAGTACCCTATTTGTACTTAATTCACCATGCTCACGTAACCTTATACATGCTTTTGATTCTTGATCCTCAGCTGAAACATTCAAAACATTTGAAAATATTGTGGATATAAGGGGTGAGTTATCAACAACTTAGTAAGCAAAGAACATATACTAGTTTGTAAACTGAGCCTTTTCAGAGACATCAGAATGCAAAACCTAAACAATTCTGTTTCAATATGCAAATCTCAAAACGTATTATCCGAAAATCCAAGTGACATTTCAAACTGTTCATATTCAAAAATCAATTATTCATATTCAAAGACCATTTTACATAACATGACTGAGCATCTTTATCTTATCATATCATATCGTATCATATCATATACTATGTTTAACCCTCATAGTGGGGTTGTGCTTTTCCTGATGGCCAAACTAGGCAGTATCAGAATATGAAACCTTCTCTTTTTCATTCTTGGAGTCCCGAGTGTGCACACAGGAAAGAATACGCAGAAAAAACACTTTGTTTCCAAAGTGGGTGTACTCATTTCAGAGATCTTGGTACCAACCATATAACAAAATCAGGGCTATCGTATCAGAACCAAAAACAAAATCAGAGTAGAATCAGAAAGTCATGTCAAATGTTTTTCATCTGCATATCATATCAAATAGAGTGCTGAACATATTCCTATCGTTTATCTTGAGTTTTTAACTTCTCTAAGTTTTCTCACAACAATACCAAGTGAATATCAATCGTCACCTATAAATTAGTCACATAATTTACTTAAATTTTTAGTTGAACACGTAATTTGTAATTAAAATCCGAGATATTAAAGAAATGTCTATATTCTCCTAAAAATCCTAGAACCTTAAAATATCGTCACTCCCCAAATATTTTGATTTTTCACATAATTTCTCCAGAAAATTACTCCATTCAAATCTAAGATCATATTACTTGTAAATTGGTCTTAGAATAGTATCATGCAAACACTGATCTTGATACCAAACTGTACATAAATTCATGATATCCACATGTGGCCTGTAAACCTCTCTAGCCCATAACCCAAAACAAAATAGCATACTAATTTCCAGAAATAATTAAACCCAAGACCGCCTAGAAATCAATTTCCTCAAACTCACAAAATAAAGCCCAAAGCACGTCAACATCCAAACCCATCATTCCCTAATACACATAAATGGCCTTGAGGTGATTACACACACCAGCGCTACCGCTAAGTGTCCTCATCTAAAAGCCAACACATGAGCACATGACAGAAAGATTACGCAGCAGATGCTCACCTAGCGGAAACCAGGCACCAAGCAAAGGAAATGATCCAGCGGCTGGAAGAGATGAAATCACAGCGGCCTCCTCCACGGCAGGTGTTGGAGTTCAGAGAGAGAGAGAGAGAGAGCATGGTGGCTTAAGCACCCCGATGGGGGAGCTGCTCTATTCTTGTATAGGGAAAACAGAGGCCTTTCGGCTTGCGATGGTGGCTTGGGTTTCACGGTGCAAGGTGGCAGTAGTGTGGAGCTCCCGACGTGAAGTGGTGGCTGGAACCGAGGGAACGTGGGAGAGGCTTGCGTGGTGAAGGTGCGTGCACTGGAAGACTGTGGGTGTGGGAGGCGTGAGGCGGTGGTCCTCCGCTTGGATACTGGTGGCGAAGCTAAGGCTTGCAGCGGTGTGTGGTTGCGTGGTTTTTCTGCGTGCAGGTGTTCTGGTTGTAGTGATGTGGGGAAGAAACATGCAGACTGAAGGGGTGGTGGTCGTGAAGTGCTTGCTGTTGGTTTCCAACGTGGTTTGTTGAGTGGGTGTTGGACGATGGGTGGTCTACGACTAAGCGGTAGTTGGCTTCACGGTGGTTCTCTGAGTGTGCTACGGTCGTGGCTAAGATTGATCTGTTCTAAGTTGCACAAAACAGAGGCTTTTGGTTGGACAGTAGGGGGTGCATGGCAGTGGCGCACGGTGGGGCTTTGGGCTTACAGTTAGGCTATTCCCAAAAGGGTGGTGCTCCCGTGTGATGCTTCTCGTGGCTGCAGACGTTGATTCATGGTGTTGCGTGTGGGATGGCAGTAGAGGAGTAGAGATTGAGGGCTGGAAATGAGACATTGTGGTTGGCGGCCGAAAGGCACATCACTGGAAGAGAAAATAGAAGACAAACTGGCGAGAGAGAGGGAAACCAGAGAATCTGAGTGGGGCTGTGTGAGTTTGGTCGCAGAAGTCACAAAGAGAGAGAGTGAGAGAGAGAGCAATTGTGGAGGTTGAGAAAATTTGTGAGAGTGGGGAAAATGGGCAGAGAAGGTAACAGAGAGGGAGACAGTTGGGACGGAGAGTGACGGTGAGGAGAGGGAAACTGAGAGTGGAATGATTTCTTACTAAAACGGTGTCGTTTAGGCAACGGACTGGCTTTCCCGCCACTTGGGCCTGGGCTTGGACTCGGGTGTTACACACCAATGGCTTCTCTACCACCGCCGGCCAACCTTGTTTTTTCGTCTGCACACTCTCTCCAATCCGGCTTGCTCACTCTGTTCCTTTCATTGTCTTGCATGGTAATTTTTACCATTCTTCTTCTTACTCAGTTTTTCTGTGGGTTGCGTGCGTTTATTTTTAGAGAGAGGGGGAGGGTCACAGCTCGAGGTCGAAGGAGTTCACCAACGTTTTTTGCACTGGGAGAGGGAGAGGGAGAGGGTCAACGGGATAGGGAGAGGGTAGGGGGTTGGGCAATGCTAGGGATCGGGGGGAGCATCCCGCTCCATTTTTTTTTTAGTTTTGTGTTGGAGTATAGCCTCACAAATTGAGAAAATGGAATTAAAGTCTAAAGAAACACGTGTCAAAGTAGGAAAAGATGTAGAAAGTTAGTTATTTTTTCTGTTATTGAGAAATATCTCTATAAATACATTCTGTAATTGTATCAATTCATCAAGTGATTACATAAAAGTTTTCTTTTTCATCTTCTCTGTTTCTGTTTTGTATTCATCGAGTTTTATGTTCAAGTCTTCATCAGAAAATTAACATGGTATCAGATTGAAAAACAAACTTGCTTCCGCATATTTTCTTCTCTAACTCTTTTGCAATCTACATTGCAAATTCTGCTCAAGATTTTTCTTGAGACTCCCATTTCAATTCTTGCATTTTCTTGATAAAATGCCAGAATCTTCAGAATCTTCTCGTTCCTCTACTCCCCCTAATCCCTCAGATGATTCTTCTAGCCCATATTATCTTCATCCTAGTGATAATCCGGGTTCTCTCTTGGTCTCAGAAGTCTTTGTAGGAGACAATTACATTGCTTGGAGTCGATCGATCACTATGGCTCTAACTGTCAAGAACAAGGTAGCCTTCATTGATGGTTCGATTACTGCTCCTCCTACTAACCAGCGTATTAATCATACTGCTTGGCTTCGTGCCAACAATTTGGTACTTTCTTGGCTCATGAATTCTATTTCTAAAGATATTAGAAATAGTTTACTTTATGTAGCTTCTGCTGTAGATCTTTGGAATGAATTAAAAACAAGATATTTGAGAAGCGATGGTCCAAGAGTTTTTCATCTTGAAAAATCTCTAAGTTCCATAACTCAGGGTTCTTCATCCATCACGGAATACTTCAGTGCTTTCAAAACCTTATGGGATGAGTATGTTAGCTACAGGCCATTCCCAACTTGCACCTGTGGAAAGATGGCATCATGCACATGCAATCTTTTTGATTTCTTACTACTTCGACAGCAATCTGACTATGTCTTAAAGTTCTTGGTTGGGTTAAATGATTCTTTTGCTTCAGTTAGGAGTCAATTACTTCTTGCTTTCCCATTACCAAGCATGGCTAAAGTCTTTTCTTTATTGCTTCAAGAGGAAAGTCAAAGACAGCTAACAAATTCTGTCTGTCATGAAACCCATGCCTTATTAGTCAAACAGAATACTCAACCTTTTGTTCAGTCAAAGTTCTCCAAAGACAAGCAGAAGAAGTCTTCTTTGTACTGCACTCACTGTGGATATAATGGACATACAGTGGAAAAATGCTTCCAACTTCATGGATATCCTCCTGGTTGGACAGGACCTAAAGGAAAGCGAAATCATCCTACTGCCCATGTTGCCATTTCAACTGGAGAGGTCTACATTCAAAATAGTAATGAGAATCAAAAGTTCTCTTTAACTTCTGAGGAATTTACTAAATTACTAGCACTTGCAAATTCAAATCCATCACCTACACCAGCTGTGAATCTTGTTACTTCCCAATTTTCTGGTAAACTACCCCATTCTTGTTATTTAGTTTCTTCAAATTCACAGCATAGTTTTTCTTGGATCTTGGATACTGGTGCAACAGATCACATGATCTGTTCACCTCTCATATATTCCTCTACACCTAAGCAAATTAACACTCTGATTAATCTACCTAATGGCAACTCTGTCCCAGCCACTCACATTGGTACTGTTTGTCTTTCGAACAAATTATTTCTGCACAATGTGCTGTGTGTTCCAAGTTTTTCCTTCAATTTGCTATCTGTTTCCAAACTAACAAAAGAATTTAATTTTGTTGTATCTTTCTTTGATTCTTACTGCCTTTTACAGGACCAATTAGCAAAGAAGATGATTGGGATTGCATTTGAGAAGCATGGACTTTACCACTTATCTCAAACTACTTCAAAAGAAGCTACCTGCAATCAACCCCATTTTAATTCTTCACCTTTTGTTTCAACCATTACTCAAAATCAATTAGATCTTTGGCACTATAGATTAGGTCATGTCTCTAATTCAAGATTACCTTCTCTTAGAAAATTAGAATCATCCATAACTCTTGATTCCACAAATATTTGTGATATATGTCATTTAGCAAAGCAAAGAAAGCTTTCTTTCCCTGTATCCAGCTCTAATTCAAATAAAATGTTCGATTTAATCCATTGTGACATATGGGGTCCCTTTGGTATTATTTCATACTCTGGTTACAAGTTCTTTCTTACTATAATTGATGACTTCACACGATGCACTTGGGTTTATATGCTCAAAGCAAAATCTGAAGTCCCTTCTATACTTAAAAGTTTCTATAAAATGGTAGTAACACAATTTGGAGTTCCTATCAAAATATTAAGGTCAGACAATGGACCAGAATTTTTTTTAACTCAATTCTACAATGATAATGGCATTATACATCAAAGAAGTTGTGTGGAAACTCCACAACAAAATGGAGTTGTGGAGAGGAAGCATCAACACTTGTTAAATACTGCCAGAGCATTAATGTTTCAAGCAAACATACCTTTAACTTTTTGGAGTGATTGTGTGTTGACTGCTGCACATATCATAAACAGAATTCCCACGCCTCTTCTCAAAAATAAAACACCTTTTGAAATGCTTTTTAACAAAACACCTAATCTCTCCCATCTAAAAGTTTTTGGTTGTCTTTGTTTTGCCTCAACACTTACGAATCACAGACATAAATTTGATCCAAGAGCCACCAAATGTCTTTTCTTAGGTTACCCTTCTGATATAAAAGGCTACAAACTGATGGACCTCAATACAAACAAGATATTCATCTCGAGAAATGTAGTTTTCCATGAAAACAGTTTCCCTTTTAAAGCTCTTCCACTTATTTCATATTCTGAGACACACTCTTTTCTTTTTCCTCCAACCAACTCTACTTCAGATTTCTCTTATAATCAAATCAGAAAAGATCAAAATTCTCCTTCTCTCATTCAGACAGATCAGCCTCTATCTTCTAATGAACCAATTTTACATACTGATTCATCTTCTTTTCCTAATGCTCAGGATTTTTCCATTAACAATCAATCCCACCAAACTGACTTAAACACACAGCAACTCAGGAAATCTTCAAGAATTAGACAACCACCAGTTTTCTTGCAGGACTATTATTGTGGTAATGTTTCTACTATTTCAAGTGCAAATCAATCATCTGCTTCTACTGGTTGTTCTGTTAATTCAGGTAATCTCTATCCTATTTCTGATTTTCTTTCTATCAATCGACTATCCATATCTCATAAAGCCTTTCTAGCATCCATTTCAACCTCCCAAGAACCCAAAACCTACAAACAAGCTGTCAAAGTAGTTGAATGGCAACTTGCTATGCAAAATGAAATAAAGGCCTTAGAGTTAAATAAAACTTGGGAAATTGTTACTCTTCCTAAAAACAAACAGACCATAGGTTGCAAATGGGTATTTCGAATTAAATACAAATCAGATGGCACTATAGAAAGGCACAAGGCTAGATTAGTAGCTAAAGGCTATAATCAACAAGAAGGCTTAGACTTCTTTGACACTTTTTCTCCAGTAGCCAAGATCACATCTATAAGGTTAATTCTAGCTATAGCAGCAATTAAAAATTGGCACATTCACCAACTAGATGTGAATAATGCTTTTTTACATGGTGACTTACATGAAGAAGTCTATATGGAATTGCCCCCTGGATTGGCTGCCAAAGGAGAAAACAAAGTTTGTAAACTTCTTAAGAGCCTTTATGGTTTAAAACAGGCCTCTAGACAATGGTTTGCAAAACTGTCAACTGCTTTACTTGATTATGGCTTCACTCAAGGAAACTCAGATTGCTCTTTGTTCATTAAGAAATCTGAATCCTCTTTTATAGCACTTCTAATCTATGTAGATGATATTCTACTGACTAGTGACAGTTTATTAGAGATTGAATTGCTCAAAAATTTCTTACATGACAAGTTCACAATTAAAGATTTGGGGGAACTCAAATACTTCCTTGGCTTGGAAGTGGCAAGGTCTAAAAATGGCATATCCATCTGTCAAAGAAAGTATGCCTTAGACATACTTGAAGACACAGGAATTCTTGGTGTTAAGCCTGCTGCCTTCCCAATGGAGTCGAATCTTAAACTTACTGCAACAGATTCTGATCTCTGTGAAGATCCTTCAGTTTATAGAAGGATGGTTGGAAGATTATTATACCTAACAATCACTAGACCTGACCTTGCATATTCGGTTCAAGTTCTGAGTCAATTTATTGCAAAACCAGCTATTAGTCATTATCAAGCAGCTATTAGAGTACTCAGATATCTAAAAGCTACACCAGGACAAGGTCTATTCTTTTCCTCTTCATCAGAGTTGCAGCTAAAGGCATTCTCAGATAGTGACTGGGCAGGATGTGTTGATACTAGAAGAAGTGTAACAGGTTTTGCTATTTTTCTAGGTAACTCTTTAATCTCATGGAAAAGTAAAAAGCAGGCTACCATTAGCAGGTCTTCTGCAGAAGCAGAATACAGAGCCCTTGCTTCAACAACATGTGAGATCCAATGGCTCCTCTATGCCTTGCAAGACTTAAACATCAGCCACCAACAGCCAACACTACTCTATACAGACAGCAAATCAGCATTATCCATTGCTACCAATCCAGTTCAGCATGAGAGGACAAAGCACATACAAATTGATTGCCATCTTGTTCGAGAGAAGCTGCAACAAAACATCATTAAACTTTTTCACATTCCTTCAAGGTTGCAGCTGGCAGATATATTCACAAAGCCTTTAGGCTCCCTCCCTTTTCATCACACTCTTCGCAAGATGAACATCCTTAATATACATGTTCATCTTGAGGGGGGGTGTTGGAGTATAGCCTCACAAATTGAGAAAATGGAATTAAAGTCTAAAGAAACACGTGTCAAAGTAGGAAAAGATGTAGAAAGTTAGTTATTTTTTCTGTTATTGAGAAATATCTCTATAAATACATTCTGTAATTGTATCAATTCATCAAGTGATTACATAAAAGTTTTCTTTTTCATCTTCTCTGTTTCTGTTTTGTATTCATCGAGTTTTATGTTCAAGTCTTCATCAGAAAATTAACATTTTGTTTTACGGAGTGATTATCTAAATACTGTTTAATAATATTGTAAATTTTTTTTTTTAAAAAAAAGTATTTAAAAGTGTTAAAAAATGATGTAAAAAAAACACTTAAATATTTTTTCACATCATTTTTTTAATACTTTTAAATAATTTTAAAAAAAGAAAAAAATTCACAATATTATTAAACAACATTTTTTTTAATCACTATGTAAAACAACTTAAAATACAAAAAAATTGAAGCGGGATGTTTGAATAGAATCCCTATCATTTTCCTTTATATATATATAGTTATTATATAATCGAGGATCGATGAGCTACAGTGTTTCCCCTTCCGTGCATTTTGTTGTCTTTTTTGCCCTTGGACTTATTGCGGTTTGTTTCCGTGCGTTGGGGGTTTTATTTATCTTTTCGGTGGGGTTAGATATTTAGGTGGGTTGTTTGGGTTTTTCTTTCATTTCATCCGTCGGTTTTCTTTGGTCTTGTCTCTTGGTTTCTCTAGGTTTTCATCTTCTCCATCTCTTTCTTTCTTTATTTATGGCGCTCGATGTTTACTTGTCTTTCTCTGTTGTCGATCTTTACTCCTACTTTTGTGCGTAAATGTTGGTTTGTGTTTTCGGTGCTGCTTGTCGAATAGCAAAGGTCTTTGGTTCTCTGATTGTTTTATGGGTCTTTCCAATTGTTTCATTTGGGTTTGGGATGTTGTTGTGGGCTGAAGGTTGCCCTTTTTTTGCTGATTTTGGAAGGGTTCAGAGGAGTTGCTGTTTGGTTATTTCTTTTTGGCTCTTTAGGAAACTTTTTGTGGGTCATTCTGCTTGTTTTGTTTCGGTTTGGATGTTTGATATCAGACAGAATAGCGATTATTCTGTAGGCTAGTTTCAACAGATGATTCATAGGAAAGAAAACAAGAGATTGCCCAAAAACACAGAAAAAACGTCTCTGATGTCAATTCAAATTATCATTAATTAAGAATGATCCCAATCAACCAACAAGCCGGGCTGTAATAGCTGAAAATCGACTGTATTGAAATTTTATCAAAAATAGCAAAATCTCAATAATCATGCCAAAATCAAATACATAAACTAAGAAGTAATCTGCCAAAATTCTGGCCCAAATCGAGTTCGGAATCACTTCCAAAATAGTAAATGAAATATTACCATAAAAGACAAAAAATAATTAAAAATAGGAAATTGGAGGGGAAAACAGTAGAATTTGGCCTCGAAAAAGATGCACACCGAGCATAGCTAGGTGCCCACGACGTGCGCGCCGATAAGAGCTTTCCGAATTGGGGTCATATGCGCGATTCTGATACCCGTAGCCAAAATTATGGCTAAAATACCAGAACGTGCCTAAAACTGTCCCAACCAAAGAAAGATCATGATTTCTTGCCTTCTTTGCACTGATCTGCCACCTCAAGGTATTTCAGTGCAGTCAACATGCAATCTGACAACTCAGCATCATCTGACTCAGATTCCCCTCCATCAGTCGCCCTGGGTTGGAAAGAACTCGTCCTCGAGTTCACAATAGCTTCATCAGGATCCACAAAACAATGGCTCAAGTGTTTCACATTAAATACATCAGAAGTCTTCAAATGGCTAGGGAGGCGTAACCTGTAGGCATTATCATTGATCTTCTGTAGGATCTCACAGGTTCCAATCTTCCACTCTTTCATCTTATTATACTCTTAAACAGGAAAACAATCACGAGTTAATACTGTCCAAACAAAATCACCAACATCAAAAAGTACTTGGCGACGATGACTATCTACTTGAGTCTTATACTTGGTATTGCTCTCATGAATGGCCAGTCTCACTTGATCATGGATGCCTCTAACGTGTTCTACCATCTCATCTGCCTTAGGATTCAAACGACCCACACGTGGAATGAGGGCTAAGTCCAGCACACCGGACGGGTTCTGACCATAGGTAATCTCAAATGGACTCAGTCGTGTGGTTCTGTTCTTGGATCTGTTATAGGCAAATTCTGCTCAGGGAAGAGTAAGATCCCATTGCTTTGGCTTAGTTCCCGCCAAACTCCTCAAAAGGTTGCCTAAACTCCGGTTCACCACCTCGGTTTGACCATCTATTTGGGGGTGGTAGGCGCTACTGAAGTTTAACTTGGCTCCCAGTTTCTCCCATAAACTCTTCTGAAATGGCTCATGAATTTGATGCCACGATCTGAAGTGATTGACAGGGGAACACCATGCAAACGAATAATTTCCTTAAAGTAAAGATGAGCGAACCGGGCAGCATCCATTGTTTTCTTGCAAGCTACAAAATGGGTCATCTTGGAAAACCTATCAATTATAACCAAAATAGAATCCATGGATCGTTGGGTCCGGGGTAAACACAACACAAGATGATAGGCAAAGGAGTGTACAGGCCTGCATTGGTGAGAGTCCCCTTGGACCGCTGGCACACATAACATCGTTCCACATAATGAGCCACATCACTAGTCAGTTTGGGCCAATAGTAATCAGAGGACACTAGGGCCAACGTCTTATCTCGCCCAAAATAACTCTCACTATGAAGTTCACAAATAATCTGCTGCCTTAGTGAACAATCTGGGATACACAACTGTAATCCACGAAATAAATAACCATTATGTAAAACAAAATCATTTCATTGACCATCAGTTACCTCCTGAAATATCCTTCCAAACGAAGGATCCGCTGCATACATGTCACTGAAAACCTCAAAGCCTGCAACTTTGGTGATCATGCTTGTGAGGAGTAACGTACGACGACTGAGGGCGTCTGCTACTCGGTTCAAACTTCCTGACAAGTGCCTCAATGAAAATGTGAACTCCTGCAAGTAGGCCACCCACTTAGCATGTCGCCTGCTCAACTTGTGCTGGCCATTGATGTACTTCAGGGCCTCATGATCAATAACAAGAATGAACTCACGCTGCACCAAGTAGTGTCGCCAATGTTTCAGAGGCTGAACTATGGCATAGAACTCCAGATCATAAGTGGAATAAATTCTTTCTCGCCCCTGACAACTTCTCACTGAAAATGGCTATAGGTCGTCCTTCTTGACTCAAAACACCGCCAATGCTAATCCCAGATGCATCACAATTGACTTTGAAAACCTTGTCAAAATCTGGAAGTGATAAAACTAGTGCTTCTGTCATCTTCTGCTTGACCAGTTGAAAACTAATCTCTGCCTCCTCAGACCACTAAAAGTCACGTCCTTTGAGACACTCTGTAATAGGAGCAATCAGAGTGCTGAAGTTTCTGATGAATCGACGGTAAAAGAACGCCAATCCATGGAAACTCCTAACATCGTGCAAGGTCATAGGTTTAGGCCACCCCAAGACCGCATCTATCTTTGACTGATCTGCATGAACACCATTAGTAGATACAACAAAACCAAGAAAAGTTACAGAAGTAGTAAAGAAAGAACACTTCTTCTTATTAACAAACAGGTGCTCCTTTCTCAACATGTCAAGAATAGCTTGGAGATGATCAAAGTGTGACGCTCATGTCGGACTATAAATGAGGATATCGTCGAAGTAAACTACAACGAATCTCCCCATAAATGGTCGTAGAACATGATGCATAAATCTCATGAATGTGCTGGGTGCGTTGGACAGCCCAAAAGGCATGACCATCCATTCATACAACCCTTGCTGCGTCTTAAACGCCGTCTTCCACTCATCTCCGGGTTTTATTCTGATCTGGTGGTATTCGCTCTTAAGGTCAATTTTTGAGAAGACTTTAGAACCGGACAGTTGATCCAGCATGTCATCTAGGCATGGAATGGGAAACCTGTACTTCACTGTGATCCTTTTGATCGCTCGGCTGTCAACACACATACGCCAGGAACCATCTTTCTTCGGTACCAGTAGAGCAGGGACTGCACATAGGCTCATGCTCTCACGGATGTAGCCCCTCTCTAATAACTCCACCACTTGACGCTGCAACTCTTCAGCTTCTTTGGGACTAAGGCAATATGCAGGATGGTTTGGTAAACTCGACCCCGGGACAAGGTCAATCTGATGCTGAATATCTCTTATAGGTGATAACCCAGAAGGAAGATCTTCTGGCATCAAGTTAGGAAACTCTGCTAGCAGCTGCTGCACCTCTACTGGTAAATCTGGGCTCATGTCTGCTGCACTATTCCCACAAGGCAGCAGGGCATAAATCACAACTTCCTGCTCAATTTCTTCTAGGAACTTGGACATAGAGAAAAGGTTAGTATTATTGGCCAGCACGGTAGGAGTGGTTCCTTCCCGGTAAGGTGCTAACACAACCTTCTTTCCCTTGATACTAAGGGAATAAGCATTCTTCCGCCCATCATGAACAACACTGCGATCATACTGTCAAGGCCTGCCTAACAATACATGACAAGCATCCATAGATACGACATCACACCAAGCATTATCAAAATATTTTCTGCCGATCGAAAAAGATACTAGGCATCGCTTATCTACTGTTATCTCACTGCCTTTATTCAGCCACGACAATTTGTATGGATTGGGATGACGATCTGTCTTCAACTGTAATTTCTGGACAGCTTCTTCAGAAACCACATTCTCACAACTGCCGCTGTCAATGATCATCTTGCAGACTTTATCTGCAACTGTGCAGGTTGTGTGGAAAATATTGGTTCTCAACCAATCGTCACCTGCATCACCCTTGGGAGTCAGTAGACTCTTACGAACAACCAGGGTCTCATGGCCATCACCATACAATACTTCTCCATCTTCATCATCATCGTACATAGGCTCTCCATTCATCTCAGTGTCTGCTTCCATATCTTCCTCAATCAAAAGCATTTTTCCTTTTTGATTAGCAGGCTTCCTGCAATTAGTCGCTCTATGCCCCTGTTCACCACACCTGAAACATCTAATATTAGAGTTAGAACTGTAACCCTACAATGGCTGCTGGGCGGGACGAGGTTCTTGAGGGCGAACTGCTCGATTGTTTTGATCGCTTCTGGTCACTGGCCTCCTGCTCTGCTGTTTCTCTATAATAAGTGCACGCTGGTATGCTTCAGAAACTGTCCACAGCGAGTGAAAGCTAAGGACATCTTGTAGGGACTGCCACAGTCCTCCCAAATACCGCGCCACAACTGCTCTTCTGTCTCAGATAGATCATTACAGGTTATCAATTGATAAAATTCTTCAGTGTAATCATCAACTGATCTCGTATCTTGCCTCAACGAATGAAGTCGCAGAAACAGAGATTGAGTATAGCCAAAGGGAAGGAAGTGACCCTTCATCTTCTTCTTCATCTTCTCCCAATCAGTAATCTTGGCCTTACCATGCTTGTCTCGTGATCGCCTCAACTGCTCCCACCATGCATATGCTCTACCTTTGAGTTTGATGGTGACCAGTTTCACTTTGACACGATCAGGAACCTCTTTATAGTAAAAAATCCTCTCCACCTCATGCAACCAATCAATGAACCATTCAGCCTGTAACGAACTAGAAAACTCGGGAAGATCCACTTGGAAGCTAAGGTCCCCATGATGCTCTTCCTGACCATGGTGCTCCCGGTATAAAGGACGCCGGTGATATGGATTTTCGAAACTGGAATCGGAATCATGATCTTACATCTCACGATCGCCGAAATCATGCGCCGTTAGACGCCGGGTTAACTCTGCAACTTATCTCTGCAAATCTTCAATCATCACATCCTGAACGCTACGATCACGGTGCGGGACTTCCTCATTCGGAACTTGTCCACGACGACCACGACCCCGACCACCAGCCATGAAAACTTATGAGAATCACCCCAGGAAAGACGCTAAAGCTCTGATGCCAACTGACACCGGACAGAATAACGATTATTCTGTAGGCTAGTTTCAACCGATGATTTACAGGAAAGAAAACAAGAGATTGCCCAAAAACACAGAGAAAACGTCTCTGATGTCAATTCAAATTATCGTTAATCAAGAATGATCCCAATCAACCCACAAGCCGGGCTGTAATAGTTGAAAATCGATTGTATTGGAATTTTACCAAAAATAGCAAAATCCCAATAATCATGCCAAAATCAAATACATAAACTAAGAAGTAATCTGCCAAAATTCTGGCCCAAATCGAGTTCAGAATCACTTCCAAAACAGTAAATGAAATATTATCATAAAAGACAAAAAATAACTAAAAATAGGAAATTGGAGGAAAAAATAGTAGAATTTGACCTCGAAAAAGATGGACACCAAGCATAGCTGGGTGTCCATGACGTGTGCGTCGAAAAGAGCTTTTCGAATTTGGGTCATATGTGCGATTCTGATACCCGTGGCCAAAGTTATGGCTAAAATATCGGAACGTGCCCAAAACTGTCCCAACTAAGGAAAGATCACGATTTCCTGCCTTCTTTGCACTAATCTGCCACCTCAAGGTATTTCAGAGCAATCAATGTATAATCTGACAACTCAGCATTATCTGACTCAGATCCTCCTGCATGAATGTTGTTGTGGGTTGAAAGTTACAATTTTTTTATAGGTTTTCGAAGGGTTTGTAGGAGTTGCAGTTTGGCTTTTCATGTTTGGCTCTTTCAAGTTTTCTTTTTTTGGTGTGTTTTGTGTGTTTTCTTTGAGTTTTTGGAGGTGCATTTTGGTCTTGTTTTAGAGTTTAGATTTTTCTTTATTTTTGCTTTGATCCAATGGGTGATGATGTGCTTCCTTTTTCAGAAAAGCAGTGTATAAAATGGCATTTGGGTTGCTTTCCGTGTTCTTGATGTATCTTTTCCGTGGTATTATTGTGGTGGTGGTTGATGGAAGTTCTGATTTTTGGTGGTGCATTTTGGTCTTGTTTTAAAGGTTGCATTGTTTTGTCCCATTCTCATCCTGTGGTCGATGATGCACTATGTTTTTCTCAACATAAGTGTATGAATTCCTGTTTAGTTTGTGTGATGAAAGTTGCAATTTTTTTACTGGTTTTTGAAGGGTTTGGAGGAGTTGCAGTTTGGTTTTTCCTGTTTGGCTCTTTCAGGTCTTTTTTTGTGTATTTTATGTGTTTTTTTTGTGTGCCTTTGACAGTGCATTTTGGTCTTGTTTTAAAGTTTACATTTTTTGTTATTTTCGTTTTGATCCCGTGGTTGATGATGCACTTTCTTTTTCTGAAAAGCAGTATATAAACTGGCATTTGGATTGCCTTTCCGTGTTCTTCCTTTCTTTTTTTTTTCCATGGTATTGTGGTGGTTGTTGATGGAAGTTTTGATTTTTGGTGGTCCATTTTGGTCTTGCTTTGAAGGTTGTAATTTTTTTTTTCATTTTCGTCCCGTGGTCGATGATGTACTATGTTTTTGCGAACAAAAGTATATGGATTCCTGTTTCATTTGTCTGTTGTTTGTGGATTTGTTTTAGTTTTTGCTGGTACATTTTGATTTTGATTTAAAGTTTGCATTTTTTTTAATCTTGTGGTCGTGTGTTGTTTGCGAATTTGATTTTTGATGGAAGTTTTGATCAAATATGTAATTTTTTGTGCTATTTTTTTTGCAGAAATTTTTATGAAAGTTATGGGTTTTGTTATTGTATATAGAGAGAAACATGTGATTGTTATTTTGACCTTATTTTTGCTATCGAGATTCTGTGTTTTTTAGTTTTTTTTCCTTTTTTAGTTTTCATGCAATGTTGATTTTCGTGTTACTGCTTTTATTTTTTTGGTTTTTTGGTTTCATTACATGGTGTTGATTTTTTCATTTGGTTACGTCGAGGCTTTATCATCATGTATATTTGCTTGTGCATTCAAATTTTATGTTTTGGTTTTATAATTATTTTAGAATGTATCTGTATCTATAGCTATATCTATACCTATATATTACTTTTATTTGTATTTCTATCTTTATTCTATTTCTATCTTTCCATTATTTTAGAGGGAATTGGCGAGCTATAGTGTTCTACAGTAAATTTTTCACTTTATTTTTTCCCTTCCATGCATTTTGTTCCATCTTTTTATCCTTCATTTCCTATTTGTTTCTGTCTGAGCAGTGGGTGTTTTATTTCAAATGGATGTATCAGCCTTTGGTCAGTGCATTAATGGAGCTCTGAGTCTGGCAGTCATTGTGTTGATGGTTTCAACAATTGTTTTTTCAAGATTTGTTTTTTAATATTCGTGTAGATCTTTTTTATACGGTTTTCAAGATTTTTTTTTAATGTTCGTGTAAATCTTTTTGGTACGGTTAGTTCAATTGGGGATCTTCTTAGTTCCTTTTATTATGTTGGTTGTACTGTTTTTTTTCCATTTGGTTGATGCATTCTCATTTCAATTTTATATGTACAGAACTTTCAGTTTCTGGGGTTCCAATGAATTGTTTTTTAGTGGATGAGACTGATCGAGTCATGACTGACTCACTGTGTCAGATTGACTACATCGGTTCGATGTATAATTTTGTGTAGGCCAGCTTCTCAAAGATTTTTTTGTCCTTTTCAAGAAATTCCAATCGGCTGAACTGTTTGTCTTAGAATTTGTCACTTGAAAGGATGGGTTGAGTATTTGGGTTTTTGTTTCATCAGTGTATTGGCAATGGGGAGAGGTGACCTGATTTACATCTTCTGTAGATAAGTCTTTTCTTGCTTTATTATTTCTCTTTTGTGCGTTCTTACGGGATCCCTGTTTTATATCCACACTTTTATAAATCGCAATATATCTTTGAAGTTCCGTAGATAGGTTCACTCTTTTATTCTGTCTCGTTGTTTTCTAACATTCTTTCCACAAGTATTTTGTATTAAAAAACAAAGTTTGATCTTGGGGTTATGAGATTTTTTGCTTTTTTGGTGATATGTTTTTTGTTAGCCCGTTTGTGTTATTTCTTTTATGCTTTTCAAAAGTTCTACTTCTTTCTTTTTGTCCTATCCTACATGCTTGTTTTATTTATGAGGGTATTGATTTCGTGTGATTGTACCTTCAGTTGTTAAGTTTATCTCAATTTTTTTGTCTTATCTATGTTGTGTAGAGTTCATTTGTAAATACTTGTAGTTTTAGAAAACGAGTTTTTGAATGAATAATTCAGTTTTATGTTTTGCGACGGAGGGCACATTCTCGCAATTCCGACAGTTATATCCTTGGATCTTCCTCAGATATCAAAATAGAATAGTGAATTATTCTTTCAGCAATTCATGATGGGTATAATGCCGGCATTGCATGGTGTGTGTCCTTTGTCAAGCAAAACTCTGCCAGGATGTGGCATCTGTGTTTATTGAGTTCTATGCTTTTAAGTACACAGCTTTGTTTCCCTGGTTTGTTTCCTGTTTTTCCAGTTTTGTTCTGGTTATTTCTTTACATTCAATTATCTATGTTTGAGTCCAGGGTTTATCTATGTTGTTTTGTGATATTGCTTCTATCTGAGACCACGGATTTTTTCAATTTTGTTATGGTTATTTTTTTTACATTCCATTATTTATGTCTGAGACCACGGTTTATCTGCATTCTTTTGTGATATTGCTTCTGTCTGAGACCACGGATTTTTTCAGTTTTGTCATGGTTATTTTTTTACATTCCATTAGATGGTTTATTTGCGTTCTATTGTGATATTGCTTCTATTGGAGACCATAGGGTATTTGTGTTGTGTTTTTTATTTCTTATATTTTTGTATTTGAATATTTTTTCCCTGGTTTTACCGTTGACATATGTTGTTGTGTTTGGATTTGTAATTTATTTGAACATTTCTTGTCTTTTTATGGTTCAAGATCTTCATGGATCTTTCTATACATTTTTGTTGTTTGGCATCTTTCTGTGTTTTTGTTTGGTTTGTGCGGGCTTGGTTCTGGGATTTCCTTCCTTTTTTATATGCTTTTAGTTGCTCTAATTTGTTTATCTTTGCTGCAGGCAAGCTGGAATTACGGTTTTACTGGTCAATTCCTTTGAGGTTTGTTTCGACAAGGATAACATCCCATATTCACGCCTTGAATCGCTCCATCAATCTTCTCCATAATGCAATGCACTAAATGGATTGATCAGTTTCCTTCTTTCCCTCCCCGTATTCTCTCAATTGTATTTATGTTCGTTTACGTTAGTTTCCTTTACAGGTGTATTTTCCTTAGCTATTCATTCTTCATTGTATATTGTAATCTGTAAAGTTTATATATATGGCAATACACAAGCCTAGCAATCTGCGGGCATTTTTACAGAGTTTACATGTTTGCCTTATAGTTATATTAGATGTTTGTATCAATTGATCCTAATTTTGGTTTGCTATTTAAGCAGATTAGGTCTTCTTTTATGTTGAGGTTATCGTTTTCCATGTGGATGTTTTGGTTTGAATATATTTGAGATCGTACACTGAACATTAGTTTTTAATTTTAAATGTATATATTGGAGTAATTCCTAATTTTTTATATATTTTGTTTGATAGTTTCTGGTTTAATATCGAAATGACTTCAGAGTTTGTATATATTTAAGTTTTATTCCCTGGCGTTGTAAATTTAAGTTGCTTTTGTTAAATGTGGTTGGATATTTTACTTGGCTGAATGTTGGGGTTTAATTTCTCTTTTTATGCCCGTTGTTTTCAACGCTGTTTGTTGTTGGGTTTGCTTGTTCAGAACATAGTATTGCTTCCTTTCGAAATGCTTTTGGAATATTAAGATCTTTCGTATTATTTTTGTTATGTTTATATCTATAGTTATATATTGCAAATATATATTAACATATTATATAGTTTGTCTTTGTTTTATAAGCTTTTGAGTTTTGTAAAACTTGGGGTTCTATTTTGTTCTCATATGTTTTTATTTTTGCAGCTTTAATTTGCTAGAGTAATTCTACGTAGAAGTCACTGTAGAGGTGCACTCGTTGCACTCACTACGTGGCTATTGTTAGATCTTTTTTTTTTTTCATCTTTTCTGTATGTGGTCTAAATGATGCCATATCATGTGTGTAAAATGGCTTTTCCAAACAGTAGTTTCTATCTTATTTATTCAATTTGCTAATATGCAGTCTAAACTTTTCATGCCTTTTGTCTGCTTTTTCATCAAACTTGTATGAAAAGAAAAGTTTATGGCTTAAGGTTTCCACTAGAATGTTTATAAAAATTATAATTATTTAAGTGTGCCTAGAGATAAATAATATCAAAAAAATCATTTACGCCTGAAGATGTTGGGTTCAATGAAAGATTTCCATATAATAGAAGAAATTAAGTCGGTGGTCTTTTTCTTCTTTTTCTTGCATCTTTATTGTGTGCTAAAGTCATATCTGAAAATTTTTTATGCTTATTCAAACGTTCTAAAAAAAAAATTAGGATATTCTTCCATTTCAAGAATATACAAAATAAAGTTCTTTTATACACTAATTAGTAGTGTTGCCAAATTTTGAAGCATGGCTTATTTCACCAAAAGAGTTTTTTGCTGTTTACATGTTTGAAAAAATATAGTCAAACGATTTTCATTTGGATGTTCATTTTCTTGCAATGGAGGAATGTTCTCAGTATTTTCTGTTACGCATTTATAATGACTTTTGGCAATTATAATAACTTATTTCTTTCTTTTGTACAATGCATTTTTAATGTTATATATTTATTTTCAGCTAATTTTCCTTTTTAACGTCACAAAGTACTAGACAATTTTATTTTTCTTATTTTCAACTGTATTGGTAAATAGTAAAATCATATATATAAACAGTTTATAAAAAATAAAAAATGTTTTAAATATTAACTTTTTGAGTTTTAATTAAAGTTTTGATTTTTTACTGAATATTTTTTTAATTCATTTTCGTTTCTGAACAACAAATTACTCCGTAGTTATATTTATTTAAAAGTCTTATTTTGCTTAATTTTGATTGTTACAGAAACACACAAAATTTGGGACTAAACATTTGAAAAGAATATTGTGTTTTAGGTTCTCATATACATAAAAGGAGAAAAATTAGAAAATGTCTTGGTGTAAATTTTAAGGTTTTAGGTGGCTTACTGTTTAAGGGTGATTATTTTGTTTTTCAATGTGATAGAATTAAATATTAACAGTTATCGAATATTGTATAGATCTAAATTGCCGTACTCCTTATCGAATATTTGTAACCTGTTAATTCTAGCGAAATGACTATTTACAGTTAAAATTGATCACAAATAACTTTTTCGTCTCAAACAAATGGTCACAAAAGCTCGTTTTTCTTGTAGTATTTTGGGACGCCGTTTATATCATCAAAACCTTTTCTTTTTTTGTTTTAAATTGCCGTACTCCTTATCAACCTATAGAATCTATTAGTATTTGTTTGGATAAACATATATTTTTTCTTAAAACATAATCTCATCAACAATTTCAAAAATTGTGATGAGTTTTGAAAATAAGATTAGAAACGACTTTTCATAAATAAAATTACAGTTCAAAAGAACGTTATTCAAATAATATGTAGCTATAAATTCAGAAGTTTTTTATGTCCAGTTGTTTAACTGTAAATATTTGTTAAAAAAAAATACGTTAATTTAAATATCTGGCTTATTTACCCAATTGTTTTCCCAAAAAAGACTTACCAATAGTTTCAAATTAAAAATCGAAACAAATCCAAACCTAGCTAATATACAATGGAAATTTCTACCATCTTTTTAACGCAATTTATTGTTATTATTAACAGTACCAATTTAACCATTTAGAAGGAATGCATCGATCAAAATTAAAAATTGAAACAAATTCAAACTCAATATATAATGGAAATTGCTACAATTCATTTAACACAATTTACCGCTGCTATTTACTGTTACCATTAACAGTACCAATTTAACCATCCAAAAGAAAATTTGAAAATTCCATTTGAAAAAGAAACATGGTTAATTTTATTGCTGTAAATACGTATTCTTAATTTCAATTCTAAATTGTTAGACAATTTGTCTTTCATAAAAAGTTAAGGATTTTATAGATTTAGAATTTATTGCGTTATTCTTAAGAATATAGTCTATTTATTCTAATATTAAATTTACAAACATTCAAAATATTTTTCCGGTTTTTAAGATTAATAAAGCATAGAAATTAAAAGTTTGTTTTTAAATAATGTAAAAAAAAAAAAAACTCTAAATTATCCTATTCATAAATTTTTTATATCCATTTTTTTGAATAACAGAGGAATGTTCTTGGTGTTTTAAATTGATTGGAAATAAAATTTTGAACATTTCTTTTATTCATTTTTTATCATTTTTTTATAAATAATTATTGTTTTGTTTTCCTTCAAAATTAATTACAACAAATTAAAAATTTTTCTTTTCTTTATAGATTATAAAAATAATATTCTCGTCAAAGATTAACATAAATTGTTTTTTTTTTTTTTATTTGGGTGAAAAATAGGGATTATTTTCTCAGCCAAAAGATATGAATTCAACCAATATTGTTTCCTTTTGGGTAAAAAAACTGTAAGTATTTTTTGGTGCTGTATATTACAAATTCTTTCTTTTGGTCATTGCATTTTTAGAACAATATATTTATTTTCCAACTTTTTCTATGTTTTGAAATAATTGTTAGTTCAAGTTTTATATACTTAGACATATTTATTAAGTACTGTTCAGTGTTGGAATCAATAAACATTTTAGAGAACCTAAAATACATTGTTCGTTGAGGATTTTACATTAAATCGTGATTACTGGTTCGTTTGCTTTTGGTTTTATGGTAATATGCAATTTTCTAGCCTGTGATTTGCTCTGCTGACATGATGAGTGGTAAGATTTTGTTGATTATTTACAAAACATTTATTACAACAAAGAATTAAATAAAAAATTTCCTCAAACTTAAATTTTAGAAACATGTTTTTGAAGCTTCTCAAAAACAACCCAGAAAAAAAACCTCATATAAAGATTTCCCAGAAGAGAAAAAAGTTGAACTTTGACAAAGAGTTAGAGAAAGATATACTCAAAAAAAGGCTTCTAAAAGAAATGTGATTGAGCTAAAAGATTCAATGCCATTTGATGCTGATCAAATGATTATATCAATTGATGGTACATCAAATGATCATCTCCACTCTATCAACAATACTCAAAACTATAATGTTTAGCAGTCTCAAGGAAAAAGATATCAAATTTCCCATGGAGATATTAACATTGTTGGAATGATCTCCTCCAAGAGGCAAGAGTCCCTCCAGATGTTGATGTCGTTGGGGCAAATTCAGAAGGATCTACACAATTAAATACTTTATTGGATTCTTCTACCAGTTTGAATTACTCTGTGGATTTGTTGAGACAAAATTCAGCAAATGCACTGATAGAAACAATTGAGGTTTCTAAACAACTTATGATTCAACAGGTTTACTAATTTAATCTCTTTTTTATTGTATCTTATCATATTCTTTCCATTCAATAATGATTTTCTCTCCAAAATAGGCTCTTTCTATTGATCAACTACAATCAACTCCTCAAAGGACTCCACCAACATGTCTTTTGGTAAGGAGTCAAAATAGAATTAGTTTCTTCATGACATTCTATTCTACGTTTGTCCATGCTTAAAGTATTGATGCAAAGGAAATCATTCAATTGATTCTAATCAGGTTTACTCTATTGTCTTGACTTTACTCCAATTTAATAGGTACAACGCGTCGTCATACTGTTGTGCATAGACAAATATTACAAAATGTTCCGCTTGAAGCTAATTATTTGCCAAATGTGGCACATTGTAA
Source organism: Pterocarya stenoptera (assembly GCA_003123785.1). Taxonomy (NCBI): domain Eukaryota; kingdom Viridiplantae; phylum Streptophyta; class Magnoliopsida; order Fagales; family Juglandaceae; genus Pterocarya; species Pterocarya stenoptera. The sequence goes on from QEOT01123830.1 coordinate 73,254, forward strand.
GCACAATAAAACGAAAAGCTTCTTCCATGAAACAAACAGTTTTTGTTGTGTTAATGGGTCAATTTCTTTGGTTGCAAATGATGTTCCTGATCAACTTTATAGTTTGTTTGTTTTGAACATTCCTGAATCTGTACAATTTCAGACATACGTTCGAACGTACAACAACAAATTTGTTTTTACATCTTTTGGAGTTAAATTTGACAAAAATTTGTAACAAAGAAATAGAAGAATTTATACATTTCGAACTCAAGGTCAGATCTATCACTATCTCTTCAATTTAGTCCCTTCAAATGGTCGACCTTCTAATTTGCAGTTGTGTTTCTATGATACTGAACATGAATTTAAAAATCGCATTCTTGATTCAGATAGAACAAATCTATCAATTATTGCTCAGCTCATGCATATTCTTCCTGTAAATCTTTATTCTATATTTTTCCGATCTATTGGTGATCTGCCAGATTTAGAATATAAAAAAATCCGTATAAGATCAGATCCTGGTTTAGATCAACGGGTATTTCATGCCCCAACATAATCAGAAGTTGTAGCAATTTGGGTTGAAAATGATGATGTAGAACAGTAAACACCTCAAGACATTTTGGTATTTAACCATGTTGGCGGGAGTCATATAGTTCAGTATTATTTTGGATCCTATGATCCACTTCAATATCCATTGTTATTTCCTTTTGGTGATATTGGATGGCACCAAGTCAAACAATTAACAAAAGAGCTGCATTTGTATCTACTGATAATTGCACAGTTCAATCAATTGATCATCATCAATTAATATCAGCAGAAGAACTACTTAGAAGAGAACAAGAAGGTTGAATTTTTACACTAAGTTTTTTATGTAACAACGCACCATTTACATATTAGGTATGTAATTTTCTAAATTATTTCTTTCTTTCTTTTTTGTGTCAAGGAAAAAAAGAAAAGATTCAATTGTTTCATGCTGTGAATATTATTGTTACAAATTACAAATCAAAGAAAATGTCAAATCTATCCTCCTCCTATCTGGTCGACTCCTTCAACAATTTGTTGTTGATATGTATGTTAAAATTGAGACATCAAAGTTAAATTATTTTCGCAGCAATCAACAACACATTCGATCTAAATTATATCAAGACATTGTTGATAGCATCAATGTTAGAGAGACAAATGCTTCTAGGATTGGAAAGTATATGATTCTGCCTTCATCTTTTATTGGAGGTCCAAGGGAAATGCAAAAAATATACATGGAAGCAATGACTTTAATTCAATGGTATGGCAAACCAGATTTTTTTTTTACAATCACATACAACCCAAATTGGAAAGAGATCTCAAATAAATTGCGACCACACGAAGAAACTCAAAATAGGCCTGATTTAATTGCTTGAATCTTTAGAGCAAAATTAGAGGAGCTAAAGTATCAACTATTCAAGCGAGAGATATTTGGAAAAGTCTCAGCATATGTTTATGTTATTGAACACCAAGAAATAGGACTTCTATATGCACATTTTTTGATTATATTGCGTCAAGATTGGAAGTTATATGCACCAGAATCTTTTGATGAGATAGTCTCCACTGAATTGCTTGATAAAGACAAGAATTTGCATTTACATACAGCTGTTGTTAAACATATGATGTATGGACCATGTGAAATTCTAAATCTAACAAATGTATGCATGAAAAAAAATGCTGCAAAAATAATTACCCAAAACACTTCGTGCCAAACACAGTTGTTGGAAATGATTGCTTCCCAATATACAGGAGCTCTAACAATGGAACAACACTCAAAATTAGAGGTCATAATTTGGATAATCGTTAGGTTGTTCTATATAATCCTTATTTGCTTGCAATGTTCGACTGTCGTATTAATGTCGAGATATGTTCTACAATAAAAGCAGTTAAGTATCTGTATAAATATATTTACAAAGGCCATGACCATGTTGCCTTCAATTTGGCTTCTAAACAAACCAATCAACAAGTTGATGAAATTGAACGATTTCAGTCAGCTCGATAGATTGCTCCACCAGATGCTATGTGGAGAGTATTTGGATTTATTGTCAATGAGGTATATCCAGCAGTTTATAGGTTGCATTTACATCAATGAGGCTTTTCAAGCACATGAAATCTAACGAATGTGCTGAACTCCGGCCTTTCTGCAAAATCGATGTGTACGAAATTCTTTACAACAAATCAAGTCGATGAGAATGATAGAAAATAGTTGTATAAAGAATTCCCCGAATTCTATGTTTGGAGACAACAGTACAAAATGTGAACTGTTCGAAAGAAACAAATTGTGATAGGTAGAATTGTTACAGCAAATCCTTTTGAGGGAGAAAGGTATTATCTGTGGATATTGCTAAATCATATAAGAGGTCTATTATCATTTGATGATCTGAAAATAGTAAATGGTGTTCTGGCCCCTACATTTTGTGAAGTAGCTACCATGCATGGTTTGTTACAAAGAGATAATAGCTTAGAAGAATGCTTGTATGAAGTCTCTCTCTACCAAATGCCCTTCAATTTGAGAAGACTGTTTGCAACAATTTTAATTTATTGTAATTCTACTAATCCAAGAGATCTTTGGGAACATTTTGGACAAAACATGACAGCTGATTTTCAATTAATTGAGCATTCTTCATTAAATGTTAGAACAAGAGTTTTGCGCTCCATCTCTGCAATACTTGAATCAATAGGTAGTGACATTAATTCGTTCCATCTTATTGACCAAAACATTCATTTCGATGAAGATGAATTCATGTCTAGAGAAATTGATGATGAATTGGCTGTTCCAATCCCGGAAGAAGATATTCTTGCATCAACACTACTTAATAGGGAACAACAGAATGTTTACAATTCTGTCTTGGAAAAAGTTTTTTCAAATGAAACCACTACATTTTTTATTGATGGGCCTGGCAGAATAGGAAAAACATTCATATATAAAAGCACTCCTTGTCACAGTAAGGTCAAAACAATTGGTGGCTCTTGCAACTGTTTCATCTGGTGTTGCTACATAAATCTTATATGGAGGTCGAACTGCACATTCATAGTTTAAATTACCATTAGATGTTAACAAAAATGTCATATGTAGTGTTAGCAAACAGAGTGGGCTTGCAAGACTACTACGAAGAGCAAAATTAATTATATGGGATGAAACTCCTATGTCAAGAAAAAAAACCATAGAATCATTGGATAAAATGTTTAAAGACATTAATGATTCAGAACTATCTTTTGGTGGAAAGGTTGTAGCTTTTGATGGAGATCTTTGCCAAATTCTACATGTGGTTCAAAAAGGCACAAGACAACAACAAATTGACGCTAGCTTGGTTACCTCCTACCTATGGCCAACATTAACAAAGTTTCATTTGACTGAAAATATGCATGCAAGATTGGATCCAAAGTTTTCAAAATACATTTTGGGATTAGGCAATAGGAAGCCACCAATCACAATTGATGAACGTGTCAAAATCCCTGCAACCATGTTAATCCCATATGAAATTGATGCTACTTTTTTGGATCATTTGGGGGATGCTGTTTTTCATGATATTTGTGATTATTCTGTAAATATTTCAACTATGATGAATTGACCTATATTGACGCCAAATAATAGTTATGTTGATAAAATAAACACTTTGTTAATTCAGAGATTTCTCGAAGAATTAAAATGATATTACAGCTTTGATGAATTGATTGATGCATCTGAACAGGCAGTTATGGAAGATTTCTTAAATACTTTGACACCAAAAGGACTTCCTCCTCATGAGTTATTACTGAAACAAAATTGTTCAATCATGTTACTTAGAAACACTAACCCTTCAGAAAGACTATGCAATAGAACATGACTTATTTGTCGCAATTTTGATCGTAACATCATTCATGCAGAAATTGCAGTTGGTCATCACAGTGGGAAAAAGGTTTTTATTCTAAGAATCTCACTTTTACCAAACCCAGATGAAAATAGTGATTTTTCATTCAAGTGAACTCAATTCCCTATTAAATTAAGCTTTGCAATGCTTATAAACAAATCACAAGGACAGACATTAGATTTTGTTGGAATATATTTGCCTTATCCAGTTTTCTAGCATAGACAATTATATGTGGCTTTATCAGGAGCTAAGACTATTTTTGCAATCAAGCTTTTAATACAGCCAATCTCAACTAAAGAATCAGAAAACAATTGCACAAAAATATTGTATATACAGAATTACTAACATTGGCATCTTCTGATTGATATTATATAGGTAATCAAATAAAATTCTAAAAATTCCTTTTTAACTACTGCAAACAAATTAGATGTTCGCTACAGTTTTATTTTTTGTTCCTACAGTTCTAAAATTCTAAAATTCCTTTTTAACTACTACAAATATTGCATATACGTTTAATTTATTCCTAGGTTGTCAGTTCTCAAGATGCGGACCATTTATACGTCAATTAAAGATATTTCTCTAAGCACAAGAAACTGAAAAATAAAAATGTTTGTGGCAGAAAAATCCCCCAAACGAAGTGGGCAACGCTCACCGGTGAAATACCAAAATTTGACATTGGTCGATCAAGAGGTATAACATTTATTTTTGTGGTTATCCTTTTTTCTACAACAAAAAAAAAATCATTATATTTTTTATTATATATCTTTTACCTTCTACGTAATTATATTTTATTGTAAAAAAATAACTTCTTCTTTTTTAAAACATATTTATGAAATTTGTTTTTTTTCATAAAACAAAATTTCTTCAGAAGTCATATAAAAGAATTATTATAAAAAGTAATTACTCACATTTTCTCACATGATATAGGGAAATTGTGTCCAAGCGGTGTTGTTTGGTAAAGATATTGATTCGTGAGTTGACTCCATGCAGATTTTTTGATTGTATTATATTACAAACGCATATGTTAAGCCATTGAATCCTAAATATAGGATTGAGGCTCATGAATATCAATGGATCCTAAATTCTAAAACAATCATTGAAGAAGTACTAGAAAATGAAGGTTAAGTAAGAATCCTCATCCCTATCAACGAGTTAGATCCTTATAAAGACTCGATTGCAGAAATAGGTAATTTATTATTTTATTTTAAAATTTTTTGTTAGCAATGAAGTAACAATTTAAATCTTATCAATCAGACCTTTTAGCAATTTCCGTTCATATGAAGTCATCTAGAGAGATAATATTAACAAGTAGACCAACTGCAATTCAAGAAATCTATGTTATAGATCAGAGGTAAAAAAAAATTCCTTCTCTTTGGTGTTTTAAAATTACTTTGCAATCTTTGATTTTTAAATTTTCTATTAATTCTTTTACTTTATATGTCATAGCTTAAATCCCACCTGTTTAACTATGTGGGGTCATTTTGTTCAAGATGAATGCCAAAAAATTTTAGAGATAATTGAAGCAAAACCAATTATACTTGCAACAAAACTAAGAGTTCGTTCTTATAATGATATTTTTAATAATTAACATTCTTAAATTTTCTTTAAATCATATGTTTTCTAACTAATAATTATTTGTATTTATGACACTGGATTATCCCTTTCATCGCGGCCAACAAGTGTATTCACAATCAATCATCTTCTTCTTGAGGCAGAGCCATTGCAAAGATGATAATCCATATTTAAGCAATTCTTCATTAGTATATTTCTATTAAAAGCTACAAATCTATATTTCCCTTTTATTAATATGTTAAAAATAGCACAATCGTATTAATATTGATTAACCTTAAATTTCTTATCGACATACATTGAATATCTAAACTTTTTTTCCCCATTCTAAAATTATATTTTATTTTTAATTTTTAAGGGCGGCAATTAATGATTTAATGCTTCAAAGTATTATTGCAAAATCATTGAAATATCTATCTACATCTTTATCATTGGTTGGTGTTCGAGAAATAACACAAAATTGTGATGTTGCTGCATTGCTGAAAAGTTTACAACCAATAAAGGTAAAATACTTTTCTTAATGCCATGTTTAAATTTCTATCCATTGTCACTGTGTAAAACATTGTTCCTGATATAATATAGAAAGCAGAATTCTGGATCAAGGTAAAGATAAACATCATCAACTTGCGCCAAATATTCTTTTACATGCCATGCATCAATTGTAACAAGGGAACTGGGCATGACCAAAATAAAAGCTTTCTTTGTTATCACTGCAAACATCAAAGTGTTGCTCAACTACAATATATATTCTTCAAATTTCATCACTTAAAAATTCATTCCAAAAATTTCTCATATGTAAATTTTACCACTCCTAACAAAAAAGAATGCTTTCATCATTTGTAGTTGTCGGGTATATGTTGAGCTTGATGATGGGAGAGGAAAATTAGCTGCTGTTATGTTTGGCAAACTTGCAGAGGAGGCATTGGGTCATTCAGCAATTAATTTCATGAATCATACTAGAGAGGTAACTTTCTTCAATTTTATTATTTTTTCCTTTTCGACAAAAAATACTTAATTATACTTTAAGATATCTCTTAAGTTATTTATAAAACAATTCAACTATATACTACAACAACAAAAAAGATTCTTAAACAAAATTCTACAAAAACATATTCTTTAATTCATCTTTATATTATAACATAATATGCCAACCATAAATAACAATTTCAATCCCTGAACTTAAAAATTCTAATAATATAATTAAATTCCTTATAAAAAACTGTGTTATTTTTCAGCTCTAAATTTTTTTCTATATATAAATTATTTATATATTTTTTAATCATTTAATCTCACTAAATACTTAATATACAGGAGTATTTACCGTTTATAGAAAATATGATATCAGAAGTTTCAGAAAAATTATAGATGATTCAACTTGCGATAGATTCAGATATATTCAAGCAGCAACAACACAAAAATTTTAATGTTGTCTCAATCGATCCTGTCCAATATGACCCAGAACTACAATGACGATGAGAAAAAATACAGATTTATAACTTACCTTATTGTTTAACTTTATCTAATATTTTTCTTGACAAATTTTTTGTAATCAGGAAATCCAACTAGGCAATCGCACGTTGCCCCTCCACTAGTGTATATATAAGTGGCTTGTATTATGCCACGTACGGAACTTAGTCGATTTTGACGTGATAGACAATTAAGACGCCTCATTAGTTCGTACATTGAAAAACTCTGTCCAATATAAGCCGCCTTCGTGGACTCCACCTTAAACGTGCCTATATAACCAACAACTCCAGACTAGCTAGATCAAGAGCGAGCCAGCTCTTTACCTTTGACGCGACACAAAATCAAAGAGATAACGACGATGGGTATTCATAATTCCGATGATAGCTCGAATGCCACTTTCGTGATCAAGAATCCGACGATTAAGTTCACAAAACTGTTCATCAATGGAGAATTTGTTGATTCCATTTCAGGTTTAATTTCAAGTACTCTTTATAATATGTCTCATCCTTTTCATTTTACTGCATGTTTTTTTGTTTCCAGATTTTATCCTCGATGAGCCCCGGGGGCCCTCTTTTCTACTTTTGGGCAAAACATCCAGGAAATTAAGCATCCTTATTGTTAGCAAACGAACAGCATTAATTAAGAAGAAATTAAACCATGCAACTAGCAGCATCACTACGTACAGTACTGCCTATACTAGGAAGTCCGGTCTAAACAATATATATAAGGAAGCACCGTATTCCAAAGCAAAACTTCAGTTCCGAGCTTGTACTATTAATTTTTTCAGCTTCAAAAGCTTATTATGTCTAGAATATAATTCCGTGTCAAGTTTTGATGTATATATTTTTTTCTTTCTGATTGAAAAAATTTAAATGAAATATATATTAATTATATACAGATACAAATTAAGTAGGAAAAAACCATGCAATTAGTCATATTATATTGTTTTCTCATATTAATATGAAAATTCATCTGGTATAGTACTACTTGTCCTTAGCAAGGTGATTTTTGTTTCCATCTACAGTAGATGCATGAAAATATATGGTCCAAATTAAGTCACTTATCGGTTTAATCGTTATTGAGAATATATATATGTGGTCCAAAGATATCCTTCTTATTTATATATTTTCCTTCACGCACCTAAATTCTGGTTAAGTTCTCTAAAAACCAAAAATTAAAACAGGAAAAACATTCGAGACGATAGATCCAAGAACAGGAGATGTGATAACGAGGATTGCAGAAGGAGATAAGGAAGATGTTGATTTAGCAGTGAAGGCTGCTCGTCAAGCTTTTGACCACGGTCCATGGCCACGCTTGCCTGGCTCTGTACGAACTCTAGTATTTTGCCCTTCTTGTTGAAACATTATTATTTTTTTAATTCTTTTCGACAGTACTATGCAACAAGTTGTTTGAACAAGGCCTTTAATTAACGCCATAGCCGTTCCAAATTCTAAGTTAAATAGTGTTCAAGAATCGTTTAAGAATGCAGGATGGGTAAAATAATTTAATTACCAATTAGAAGCTAGTACAAATAATTGTTTTTTTTTTTTTTTTAAATCTTAATTGATGCAGGCGAGAGGAAGGATAATGATGAAATTTGCGGACTTGATTGAGGAAAATGTAGAAGAACTAGCTGCCTTGGAAACTTGTGATGCTGGTAAATTGTTCAGTATGAACAAGGCCTCGGACATTCCTCACGCAGCAAGTTCTCTGCGTTACTATGCAGGTGCAGCTGATAAAATACATGGAGAGGTACTGAAAATGTCGCGTGAACTTCATGGATACACTTTGCAAGAACCTATCGGTGTCGTGGGACAAATCATTCCCTGGAATTATCCTTCGGTCATGTTCTTCTTGAAGGTAAGCCCTGCTTTAGCCGCCGGTTGCACTATCATCATCAAGCCTGCTGAGCAAACTCCCCTGACAGCTCTCTACTATGCTCATCTTGCAAAGATGGTTAGTTTGTGTAAACAATTCATACATTACTCAGACTGCCAATACAGGTCAAATTGATATATAGTTCGTCGTTTACATTTTGTTTCCCATTTGTTCATGAAGGCTGGTATTCCTGATGGAGTGCTCAACGTTGTAACCGGATTAGGATCAAATGCCGGGGCTGCCATTAGCTCTCACATGGACATTGATGCGGTAATTTCTGGTTTCTAATTGAAGGGTTTGTTTGCTTATTATGCATGTGAGGATTTTGAGAAAGTGTCTCATTAACAAACTTCATCGTCTCATCTGTGTGTTCTATTGAATCTTCTATGTCCTTACATGTACTCGCTTTAATTTTCTAGGTCAGTTTCACTGGGTCCACAGAAGTTGGACGTAAAGTAATGCAAGCTGCCGCTACAAGCAATTTGAAAGTGGTGTCACTTGAATTAGGTGGCAAGTCGCCTCTCATAATTTTCGATGACGCCGATGCTGATATAGCTGCTGATCTTGCTCTCTTTGGTGTCTTACAAAACAAGGTGGATTTATATCTTTCTTCAATTTGATGCATGCTTTATGTAGCTAGACTTGTATTTTTTTTTTTTTTTTTGGCTAAAAAGGATTTATATTAAGTTTCAATTGCATTTCTTTTGTTTTATTTTATTTTATCAGGGAGAAATATGCGTTGCAAGTTCTCGTGTTTACGTTCAAGAAGGGATATATGATGAATTTGTGAAAAAGTTGGTGAAGAAGGCAAAAGCTTGGGTGGTTGGGGATCCTTTTGACCCTAAAGTTCAACAAGGACCCCAGGTACGTACGAAGTGAGCTAGTTTCGTTTTCGTTATATTAATGGTTGTGGGAATTAAGGTCCTGCCGTTTGGATATTTGATATAATCTCAACCCAATCTATTTTATTTTAATATTCAAATATTATTTAAATACAAATATTTTTTAATTTCAAATTTTTAACCTTTTCATCTAATCATTACAACTAATTTTTTCAAATTTTCAAATACAACACAAAAAATAATTCAGATTTTCCAATTCCCAATTTCTCAAAACCCCATAAAAATTTTAACTCAAATCATCATTTGACTACTATTCACAAACTATTTCACTACTATCACTACAAGAAAAACCGATATTTGTGATTATTTTTTTGCGATAAAAGTGACTATTTACGACGAAAACAGACTTATTTTAATTGAAAATAATCGTTTCTCTAGAAATGATTGATCTCAAATAAATAATTTTCTTATAATGTATTCATAGATTTCTCATCTCAACATCCAAATGAGGTCTAAGTTAATTACCACTTACGTCACATAAAGTTCGAGTTCACAAAGATAATTTAATTATTTAAATTATATTAAAGATCAATAATAAAAGGATATAGTTGTCGTAGTAAATTAGTAATAACATTAATAAGAATAATAATAGGATTTTTTATTTTTTATTTATTTTTTTCAGATCGATAAGATGCAACATGAAAAAGTTCTTTCCTACATAGAGCATGGCAAGAGAGAAGGAGCCACACTGCTAACCGGTGGCAAGCCCTTGGGTGAAAAAGGATATTTCATTGAGCCTACAATTTTCAGTGATGTTAAGGTATGTACTTTTCTTTATACAACTGCATGCAATTGCATGGGGAATCTTTATTTTTAGAGGATTTATTTAAAACTCTTTTTCTCTTCATGTATCTGGACTACTACTTGCTTAGGAAGAAATGCTGATAGCAAAAGATGAAATATTTGGACCTGTTATGGCGCTAGCCAAGTTCAAGTGAGTATCTTTCTTTAAACAAGCTTCTAGCAATAAAAGCTTTTGTTATATATGGGAGGTTTCATATTCCATCTCAAAAGTTTCTACCTCTAACATTAAATGTTGTAGGCCCGTATTATTTATATGAAAAATACTTTGCTCACTCAATTTGCCTCCTCAATTTGATATCTCATAAATTTAATTTTTAAATTTTTTTTTACTTAATAATTAAGGAAGTGACTATTAGTGTATTAATATTTTTTTTATATTTTTAAAAATCTTTTAAAATAATTAAAAAATATAAATAAAAAAAATAATTTTTTTTTTTGAAGTAGTGGCAAGATGGAGCGTTATACTCTAAGCGGCAGAATAGCACGGCTCTATCTATATATCCTTCCCTCGAAGTTCGTTTACATGAAGCCACATTTGCCCTGATTTTTTTGTCTAATGGGTCTTTTAACTTTTTAACGGTATCCCTAATCTTTTTAGGATATTTAAGTTGTGATAAAAGCATCCTTTTAGTTTTGCTTATTTGATGAATAATTACAGAACAATTGATGAGGCGATTAAGAGGGCCAACAACACTAGATATGGGCTAGCAGCGGGGATCGTGACAAAGGACTTGAATGTGGCTAATACTGTCTCAAGATCAATCCGTGCAGGCACCATTTGGATAAATTGCTATTTTGCTTTTGACAATGACATCCCTTTTGGTGGGTATAAGATGAGTGGGTTTGGAAAAGATTATGGATTGGAAGCCCTTCACAAGTATCTTCAAGTTAAATCTGTTGTAACTCCCCTTTATAATACTCCCTGGCTTTGAGTTAATATTCCTTAATTCAGGCCTCCCAACAATCTGGAAAATAATGAATAATAGCCTTATAATGTGCCCTGATCGACCGAGATATATGAAGTACAATATTTATCATAAAAATATAGCCAGTACTCATATTATCCGTTGTAAGTTTGAACTAGTTGATTAATTATGTGTTTGTGGTACACCGAGTTCATGTTTTACTCTTTTTTTTTTTTTTTCTATG
>QEOT01123831.1:8997-23634 GCA_003123785.1 Pterocarya stenoptera
AATCCATAAACAGAATAAATTCTATGATTATTCGGAGAAGAAGACATCAACAATGAATTGAGAATGATAAAACAAAAGAGTTTTAGTAATTGAAATCAAATACATAAATAAAAAGTAAATTAAAAATATTATCTAATGTGCAAGTTCATCTCTAACTCTACTTGAGAATTTAGTTACCCATAAATATAATGGACAACAAAAATCTCAAGAGAAAAGTAAAGCAAATAGCGGCCATAACAATTAATTTTCTCTCTTCCTCTTTTCAGCCTCCCCTCCACTCTTTTTCATGCTAATGATATACTTATGTAGGGTAGGAAAGAAACCCTAATATCTTCATGATTCCCGCCTAGAAAAATTGCCTAAATGTTAGGACTTATCTTGGAAGTCACGTACGAGCTTCAGGAGTTTGAATTTGGAAATTCTTATTAAAGACAAAGTTGTAACCCTTTAAGTTAGCTTTATAATGCATCTGAAATCGTATCAATTTGATATGTTAGTAAAAAGTTACGATCAAAATACTAAAATATATCCAGACTGTCTCCTAGAGCGTGTTGGACTCTGACTATTTCTCTTGATCCGAATTACTATTAAACCTCATCATTATCCTTATTCGAAGAGTCCTACACTCATTGAAAGTTCTTAGGTTATTTCAACTCTTGCCCATTTGAAAGTCCTTTGAATTTGACTGGGTTTTGACTTACTCTTTTATAGTCTCTGAAATTAAACATAAAAATCTGCTTAGGAGTATATCAAAATAAATAGAAACTCAATTCAAAAATACACATTAATTCCTATAATTTCTATTCATATTTTAGCATTATAGTCCAATAATAGGGTATTTAGAATGCACTTTCATATACCCATTACACCCCACAACTTACTTATTGCTAGTCCCTAGCAATTTTCATGCCAAAACAACGAAATAGACCAAAGAAAATCACACACAAAGACCACAAAATCACACTTTCCAGATTCACATATCAAAGCAATCTTAGGAATCCAATAACTCTATCACAAGCAATCCACCTATAGCAATCCACAGAGTGTGTGTGCACGTTCCAAGCCATATCCATCTAACCAGAAGCCCTAACACATGCAACATCAAGAACATCTCAAGCGAAAGGTTCAACACCATAACTCACGGGAATAAAAGTGTTTTGTGTGAGGATTCTCTCTATGGAGTTGATAATGGATGTACACACACTCTCATGGAAAATTAGGCAATTATATACAAGAAACAAGCAAACAATTGATCTTATGATAGGAACACTAACAAATAAGACTTCCACCACTCTTTCTGATGGGAACCAAAGTGGGCCCAGTCTTAAAAATCATTTGCAAGACAGATGGGCCAATTACAAGATCAAGAGACAAGAAGATCAAGGAGGCAATTCAAGGATTGGTGCAATCAACTTGGTATGAGTCAAGCAAGAGTCCAACATTGAAGATGGGCTTGAATGATGAAGATCCAATTTTGATTCATTTGATATAAGCTGTGGAAAACATGACTTAGACTATTTGGGCCTATAGTTATTGATGGCTTTTAATTTGTTAAAGTATTTATTTTATTAGTTTAGAATAAGTGGGCTTGAGGATGTTTGGCCACATATGTCTTATTTCTTTTTAACTAGGGTTTTGGAAAGGCCTTGTATTTTGGCCAAGGGCTTATTTGGAAAGTTAAATGTTAGAAACTAAGGTTTAAAGAGTGGTACTGTAGCAATCACTATAGCGCGGTCCTGTAGCAACACTGTAGCAACCGCGGCACTGTTCATCCGAAGGGTATTTTTGGAAGCAAGAGTTTATTTTAGGCTAGGGTTTCAATTAAGTTTTGGTTTAAATACTCTTTGTAGCCTCATTTGAAAGATTAGACAATATTGAATTTTTATTGTGAGTTGAGTTTACTCCTCTTGTTCTTGATTGAACTTTTGAATTTATCAAAGGTAAATCACAACCTTTGTGGCGTTCCTCTTTGTAATCTGGATTCTTGAGACGGGTTCTTCAACGGGTCTAGATTTTAATATAATCTAGGTTTTTTAAAAGAGTTCTCATCAGGTCTAGATTCTCCATCCATTTAACTTGAATTTGGCTTTCTTGGGTGAGTTTTCAAATTGATTGTGGGTTCAAGGGATTCCCTTCCTGCGGGTTCATATCATTTGGTAACAGAGCCAGGTTTCCAATCAGGTCTGATTCTATCTTTTATTTCTTGCATCTTTAAATTTAATTCTAGGACTTTATTGTTCTAGGATTGTCAGAAAAAAAAATAGAAACAAAAAGTACGCTGCCAAAATTCTTAGGGTTTTAGGTTTGGCTGAAATTTGCATCTCTTAGGGTTTCAAAATTCTAGGGTTTCTTGCATTTCTAAGTTTGTCAATTGCTTAAAGTGTCGTTTCATTGATTCTCTTCTAGTTCATTGTGAATTCTTGTGTGTTTGAACTCAATTACTTGATTTTCAATTAAATATTGCTCTTTGTGATTGAATTAGAGAAAAGAAAAGAAAAGAAAAGAAAACAAAGGCAAAGAAAAGAAAAAAAAAAAAAGAAAGGAAAAGAAAAAAAAAATCGAAAAAAAAATTGAAAAAAAAAATTCGAAAGAAAAATAAGGATAGCATTCTCATATGTTGCTACATAGTTACAACAAAGAAAAAGAAAGACATTTGTTGATTGAGCTTTATCATCAAAGGGGTTGAAAACATCTTTCTAGTGGGTATCTTGTTTTATCATTACTATTTCCTTCATATAAATTCCTTGAGTCTCGTGTCATTTTATTCATTAATTGTTTCTTGTTCTTGTTTCTTGCATCTATATTACTGGTTGGAATAATACAAGATTATATTGTCTTGATTTAGTTCAACTAGTTCTAAAAGAACTTGAGCGAGAAAACTATTGAGGTAAAAGACAAGAGAGTCTGAGGCTGTTATCTGAAAAAAGCCAATTAAGAGTGAAACACGAGTGGAGTGCCATTATTCGAGAATAAACACGTAAGGAAGTGTGTGGGGTTTTCCACTAACATTCTTTTTGTGCAGCACATTATGATATCTCATCGGAGTGACTAATCACCAAAGGGATGGTAGATAACTCATCATTTGTGTTACAAGTCATGCAACAACAGTTTGAATGGTTGAACTTGATATTGGGTGAAGTGAGGGATAGGATGGATCAACGAGAAGTCTTGATTAGAAATTTACAAGGTGGGAGAAATAGGAGGCGACGTGAGCCTAGTGTTGAAAATGGGTATAAGAATAAAGAGTATCATGAGTCGATTATTCCCAGGCATGGTTTCAATACACAAATTAAGATAGATGATACAGAGCAACAGGATACTTTAACGCGTTAACCATTTATTTTAAAGATCTGACCATCCTTAGGATCCTTTATTTCTACCGCCCCATTTTCAAAAACATTCTTCACTACAAAAGGACCGGTCCACCTAAACCGAAGTTTTCTTGGGTGCTTATGGAGTCTAGAATCATATAAGAACACTCTATCATTAAGCTTAAATGTTTTTCTCAAAATATTTTTATCATGAAACACTTTCATTTTAGCCTTATAGATTCTAGAGTTCTCATAAGCATCATTTCTCAACTCATCTAACTCGTTTAACTGAAATTTCTTAAGCTTACCCGCATTCAATTTCATAAAAATACTAACAGGAGAAGTGTCACCTAGGCCAAGAAATGCATGCTTAAGAACTGAGGGCAGTGGCTTCATTTCTAATTTAGGACTATCCATGCTTAAAGAAATTTTTTTTTCACCTTTCTTAGGCAACTTCTCAAATTTTGATTGCCAAGCCTGTGTTCCATAATCCTGAGTTTCATCAAAAATAGCAAAAATATCAATATCAGATGAATCACTAGTAGCATCAACTCAGAATTAAAAGGGAAATATTCATGAGGATCAGAATCATGAGTTGTGTGAACTCCCTTGTCTATGAGTGCGTCAATCATGTATATTTGTTGGCACTCATCATCCTCCCTAGGCTGCTTACTGATGTGGAATATGTTGACCTCCATGGTCATGTTTCCAAAAGATAGTTTCATCAACTCATTCCTGCAGTTTATAAGTGCATTAATAGTAGTAAGGAAAGGTCTACCTAATATGAGAGGAATCTTAGAGTCAGACTCAATAACTAACTGAGTGTCCAGAATTAAAAAATCAACAGGGTAGCAAAACTTGTCAATTTTGATCAAAACATCCTCAACTATCCCTCTCGGTTTCTTAATTGAACGGTTAGCCAATTGAAGCACAACAGAAGTGGGCTTAATTTCACCCAACCCAAGCTACAAATAAATGGAATAAGATATTAGATTCACGCTAGCTCCTAAATCTAGCAAAGCTTGCCCAAACTTGTGATTTCCAAAGCTGCATGCAATGGTTGGACAACCAGGATCCTTGTACTTGGGAGGAATTCGTTGCTCAATTAGAGCACTAACTTGCTCTGCCAGGAACGCTGCCTTCTTCACATGGTGCTTCCTCTTAACTATACACAAATCCTTAAGAACTTTTACATAAGTAGGCACTTGTTTAATCATATGCAAAAGAGGAAGATTGATATTTACCTGCCTTAGATTCTCTAGGATTTCATTATTTGAATCCAGAGTTCGCTTGCTTGATTTTAAAACTTGAGGGAATGGTACCTTAACAGGACTCTTTGTCACCCAGGTTCCTTGGGTAGCTTGGCATCACTACTATCTTGACCCTTTTCCATATCCTTTGATTTGTTCATTGTTGGGATGTGTAATGACTTACCACTTCATGTCATAATGGCATTCACACCCTTTACGTTCTCTTGCACCATGTGTTGACCATGGTGTGCGGATTGAGCTTGAGAAGGGAACTTACCTCGCTCATTCACACTCAAGGAGCTCATCAATTTGGACACTCGGCTTTTTATCTCCTTATTTTCTTCCACAACCTGCATGATCAAAGATTCAAACTTTTGGTTAGTTTTATCCTGTGCCTCAATAAAAGCATGCAGAGTGTCTTCTAAAGGACTCATAGAAGATGAAGATGTATGATATGGTGCAGGATATGATATAGGGGGTTGTGCAGGCTGCTAGTTTTCAGACTTCTAGCTAAAATTGGGGTGATTGCGCCACCTTGGATTATAGATATCAGAGTAAGGTGTAAAAGGCTTCTTGTACATACCTAAGGCATTACATTGTTCCTCATACAACCCTCTCATCTCAGCAAGTGTGAGACATTCTTGGGCGAGGTTATCTATCCCGCCACACACAAAACATGGTCCAAAAGACTCTGCATGATTAGCCACGTGTGTTGGCTTCAAGTCCTTAATCTTTAATACCTCTAGCTCCCTAGTGAGCATCTCAACCTTAGCCTTTAGGCTATCCTATTCCCTAAGATGTTAAATTCCACCACCATTTGGGTTTCCAGCAGGTCGTGACCTATTTGTGCTGTGCTCTCAGTAGCACTAGGTCCAGTCCAAGTGTGAGCTTTTTCAGCAAGCTCATTGAGATATTCTATGGCCTTATCAGGATCTTTCTGTAAGCACTCACCATTACACATCATCTCCACAAATTGGCGCTTTCTAGGTGTAAGTCTCTCATAAAAATAGCTCATTAAGCACCAATTCTCATATCCATGGTGAAGACACATACTCAATAACTCCTTAAATCTCTCCTAAGACTGATACAAAGTCTCACTATCCGGAGATTTGCATTTTTAAAGCGTTGGTCTTATGTTGGAGAAAGTATTTATTAAAGAAGACCTGAGTCATCTCATTCCATGACCCAATAGATCGAGGTCTTAGTGAGTATAGCCAACTCTTAGCTCTATCCTTCAAAGAGAAAGGAAAGAACTTAAGTCTCACAACGTCATCAGTTGCATTATGACTATGAAAAGTCGCAACTACTTCCTCAAACTCTCTAATGTGCACATATGGATTTTCATTTTCTAAGCCATGAAAAGTAGGGAGTAACTGTATCATCCCTGTTTTAAAATCCAATTGGTGAGTATTAGTTGGAAACATGATTCATGATGGTGTGGTTGTGCGTGTAGGGTGAAGGTAATCTTGAAGGGTCCTAGTGGGTTGATCTTCGTGTTCACTCATTTCTTCAAGACTAGATGGATTGTCAAATAAAGGATTTAAAAAGTTTGATTCTGACTTTAGCACATGCCTACAAGTAAATCTACCCAAGGCGTCTCTATATCTGTGCATGCAAGGTTAAAATAATAATAAAACTACTATAAAAAGAAAGAAGAAAAAAAATGCAACAAGCTAAAAGAAAGAACGAAGTTACCACCTTTACAAACTGCTGGAAAAAAAAAAGTATTTAGCAATTCTTCTACCGTCTCCTCGGCACTGGCGCCAAAATTTGATTACGCCCAAAGAATAACGCGGTAGTTGTAGCACAGCTTTGGGGTGTCGATTTCACAGAGAGACAAATTAAAAGAATAGTAGAAGAAACTAAGAAACTAAGAAAAAATATTAAATGATTAATGGAGAACAAAGATTAATTTTAAATGTAAATTAAAGTGAAGCAAAGCGACTAACGAAAAATGTACTCAAATTTGACATACAGTAAAGCATTGGGAATCCCTTGAACAAATCTAGTATTTTAACCAGAAGATATAGATTTATAAATCAAAATTAAACCAAATGTAACCCTATGAAGAATCATTCACCACTTTTAAAATACGTAAATTATTATCACTATTGAGAAAATCCAACGACGACAATATACTCAGGAAGCGATATTGCAGCAAAGAATTAAATTAATATAAATAAATAATTTATTCAAACATAATCAAAGAGCTAATCCATTCAATAGGAAAAGCATGACTGAATCCATAAACAGAATAAATTCTATGATTATTTGGAGAAGAAGACATCAACAATGAATTGAGAATGATAAAACAAATGAGTTTTAGTAATTGAAAATCAAATACATAAATAAAAAATAAATTAAAAAGACCATCTAATGTGCAAGTTCATCCCTAGCTCTACTTGAGAATTTAGTTACCCATAAATATAATGGACAACAAAAATCTTAAAAGAAAAGTAAAGCAAACGGCGGCCACGACAATTAATTTCCTCTCTTCTTCTTTTCAGCCTCCCCTCCTCTCTTTTTCGTGCTAATGACATACTTATATAGGGTAGGAAAGAAACCGTAATATCTTCATGATTCCCGCCTAGAAAAATCACCTAAATGTTAGGACTTATCTTGGCAACCACATACGAGCTTCAGTAGTTTGAATTGGGAAATTCTTATTAGAGACAAAGTTGTAGTCCGTTAAGTTAGCTTTCCAACGCATCTGAAATCATATCAATCTGATATGTTAGTGAAAAGTTATAATCAAAATACTAAAGTATATCCAGACTGTCTCCTAGAGCGTATTGGACTATGACTATTTTTCTTGATCCGAATTACTCTTAAACCCCATCATTATCCTTATTCGATGTAAAGGTTAATCTGGAACCTTACTGCTAATCACACAAATTTACACAGAGGAAGCCAAGATTTCACATGAGACAAGAGTAACACAAGATTGATCAAGATTCCATGATGAATCTTGCAGAGAATCTTCGAGGGATTCCCAACCTCCAACAAATGACCTAACTCAATTACTTGTTCGATGATCAGTTACAAGCTTCACTTCTGCTTTTATAGCAGCAAACGTGAAGAAGAGAAACAGTGAGTTCTTCTAATATCCCAAAATGCAAACTATAAGGAATTAAACGCAACATGAATACAACAATTGAAAGTGCAAAGCATGACTACAACAATGAGCAAAACGCACCATTTCACTTATTCTTCACAAACATCAATACGCGCCGTTTAACTAAGTCCCCCTTTCTCGTTAATTTTGTTATTCCTTTCCGTTAATTCTGTTATGCTTCTTCCGTAGCTTCTTCTATAGTTCCTACCCGTCCTGCCCTCCACCTATTCAGGCCTTGCCCACTGCACCCATGACAATCGTCACCTCTTCAAGGCCTTACCCACAATTCACCCATGACACATCATAGGATGGTGCCCCTTAGATGAGGATACGAGTCCCTGAGGTTCCAGAGCAGTTCCCATGTACTATCTTCAATGGCAGCCCCTACCCATTTGACTAATACTTCAGTAGCAGCATGGTTCCCCACCTTCTGCACTCTTCTTTCCAAGATTGACTCAGGTTCAAGTAGTACACTTCCCTCATTATCAACTGGAGGCAAAGTGGATAATGGAAAAATTTGATCACCAAGTTTTTTCTTTAAACATGAGACATGGAAAACCGGATGGATTTTTTATGGAGGCAGGTTCAACTTATAAGCTACCACTCCTATCCTCTCAAGGATCTGAAATGGCCCATAATATCTAGGAGCCAATTTCATATTGTGTCTCATGGCTACAGATTTTTGTCTGTAAGGCTGCAACTTCAAAAAAACCCAATTACCAACGGAAAAAACCCTCTTAGTTCTTTCTCTGTCAGCAAACAGTTTCATTCTTTCCTGAGCCTTCTTCAAGTTCTCCTTTAAAAGTGACAAGATCTCCTCCCTAGTTTTCAATTGTTGATCCACTGCTGCATTTGCCGTAGTGCCTGGAATATATGTCAACAATTTGGGAGGAGGGAACCCATATAAAGCCTGGAATGGAGAAAAATTAGTAGCAGAATGCGCAGTGGTGTTGTAACACCATTCTGCCATCGGCAGCCTTTGGTTTAGATCTCACATAAGATCTCAAGTAACCTTCCACACATTTGTTCAATGCCTCAGCTTGACCATCAGATTGATGATGGTAAGTTGAGCCATAAGCCAAAGTAGTTCCCGACATTTTGAACAACTCTTTCCAAAACAAACTGGTAAACACCACATCCCTATCAAATATGATAGTTCTCAGCAACCCATAGAGTCTGAATACCCTATTAAAGAAAATCTCAGCCACTCTACTGGCTGTATAAGGATCAGCCATTAGAAAGAAATGGCCAAATTTGGTTAACCTGTCCACGACAGTAAGAATTACTGTCATACCACCTGAGTTTGGAAGACCAACAATAAAGTCCATGGCAATGTCCAGCCAGGGGCTTTGGGGAATAGGTAAGGGTTGGAGTAACCCTGCTGGAAGTGCAGTTTCATGTTTATTCATCTGGCATATTTGGCATTCTCTCACCCACTGCCTAATATCTTTTCTCATCCCATGCCAGAAAAAATCCAGCTTAGCCTTCTGTAGAGTTTTGTGATACCCAAGATGGCCTACCTCAGGACTATTATGAATATGATGCAGTATCTTTTGATGAAAGGGTGATGACGGAACTAGCAGCAGCTTCCCTTTCCTGAAAATGAGTCCCTGCTGAAGAGAAAAGTCCTAGAGGGTTATGTGCCTTGCTGTAATGTCACCAGAATCTTAGAGACCTCATTAGAAAATGCATAACTTTGCTTAAGCTCCTCTAACCACACAGGTGAAGGGAAATAAATAAGGGCCAATGTAGTAGACTCTTCCTCCCCTTTCCTTGAAAGTGCATGAGCAACTTTGTTGTCTCTACCTCTCTTGTACTCGATCGTAAAATCATACCCCATGAGCTTCGAGATCCATTTATGTTGAGCCTCAGTAGCCACCCTTTGCTCCAATAAATGTTTGAGTGTTTGTTGTTTAGTTTTAATCTTGAATTTCTGACCCAACAGTGATATGAACCCGCAGGAAGAGAATCCCTTGAACCCACAATCAATTTGAAAACACACCCAAAAAAACCAAACTCAAGTCAATGGATGGAGAATCTAGACCTGATGAGAACTCATTTCAAAAATCTAGATTATATTAAAATCTAGACCCGTTGAAGAATCCGTCTCAAAAACCCAGATTATAAGGAGGAACGCCACAAAAGTTGTGATTTGCTTTTGATAAGTTCAAAAATTCAATCAAGAGTAAACTCAACTCACAAATAAATTCAATATTGTCTAATCTTCAAATGAGGCTACAAATAGTGTTTTAACCAAAACCCTATTGAAACCCTAGCCAAAATAAAACCCTTCTCTAAAAAATGCCCCTGCTTGAACAGTGCCGACACAGTAATTCACGCATGAACAATGCTGCTACAGTATTCGGCCGCATGAACAGTGCCGCTACAGTACTTTTCTAAACCATGGTTCCAAAACATGTAACTTTCCAAATAAGCCCTTGGCCACAATACAAAGCCTTCCCAAAATCCTAGTTAAAATGAAATAAGACATATGTAGGCCAAGTATCCTCAAGCCCACTTATTTTAAACTGATAAAATAAATCCTTTAAGCAAATTGAAAGCCTCCAATAACAATAGACCATATCTCTAAGTCATGTTTTCCATAGCTTGAATCAAGTGGATCAATACTGGTTCTTCTTCTTTCAAACTCATCTTGAGTGTTGGGCTCTTGCCAGTTTCATCCCAAGTGGATTGCACTAATCCTTGCATGGCTTCCTTGATCTTCTTGACTCTTGATCTTGTAATTGGCCCATCTGGAACTTGCAAAGGATCTTTAAGACTAGGCCCACCTTAGTTCCCATCAAACAGATATGGCCTCTACTTGCCCACAACAGATACTAGTGCCAAGAATTCTTTCTCATAAGGTGACAAGGACAGTGCCTTGTCCTTTAAAGCTTTACTAAAAAAATCTATTGGCTGACTAGCTTGCACTAGCACAGCCCCCAACCCTACCCCCGAGGCATCACATTCAACTGTGAATTCCTTCGAAAAGTCTGGCAACCTCAGGACAGGAGGGTTAGCAACAGCACTCTTCAATAGTTTAAAAGCTTCCTCAGCTTCCTCAGGCCAAACAAAAGAATTCTTTTTCAATAATATTGTTAATGGTACAACAATAGATCCATAATTCTTAATAAATTTTCGGTAGTAACCCGTGAGACCCAAAAATCCTCTTAATGCCTTCACTGTTTTTGGAATGGGCCAGTCTAGCATGGAAGAAATTTTAATTGGGTCTGCCATTACTCCACTTCCAGAGATGATATGCCCCAAATACTCAACCTCAGAAACTCCAAACTTACATTTTGATCTTTTTGCAAACAAAGATTGCTACTGTAAAACTGATAAGATAGTTTTCAAATGTTCCAAGTGTTCCACCAAATTTCGGCTATAAACCAAGATATCATAAAAAAATACTAGCACAAATTTTCGAAGATGAGGCTTGAAGACATGGTTCATCAACCCTTGGAAAGTGGCAGGTGCATTGGTAAGCCCAAATGGCATTACCAAGAACTCATAGTGGTCCTTATGAGTTCTAAATGCTGTTTTAGGAATGTCATCCTCCTTTACTCTTATTTGATGATAGCCTGATCTAAGGTCAAGCCTAGAAAAAAAATTTGCACCATAAAGTTCATCAAGCAGCTCATCAATGACAGGAATTGAAAATTTGTCTTTGATAGTTGCTTGATTGAGTGCTCGATAATCCATACACATCCTCCACGTACCATCAGCTTTTTTAACCAGCAGAACAGGAGATGAAAATGGACTTTGACTTGGTCTAATCACTCCATTCTTCCACAAGTCTTGTACAATTTTTTCTATTTCTGATTTCTGGTAATGAGGATATTTATAAGGCCTTACGGAAATAGGTGCAGTGCCTTTCTTTAGTATAATCTGGTGATCGAAGGCCCTCACTGGCGGCAACCCCACTGGTTCCTCAAATACTAATGCAAATTGTTGCAGCAGTTCTTCTACTTCAGGCTACATCTCGACTGGTTCCACCTTTGGTTCAACTGCCACCAATTGTAATAACCAGCCGTGTTTTCTAACAAAAGAGGATTTCAACAACTTAGCCCTAGCTTCCCATTCTGTTACATCAGAATTAACACCCTACAATAGAATCTGCTTTCCCTTATCTCCAAACTGCATTGACATATCATTAAAATTCCATTGGATGGAACCCAATGTTTTTAGCCACTGAACACCCAACACAATATCATAGCCTCCAAGAGTGAAGACATGAAAAGGAACCCTGAACTTAGTACCTTGAATGCTTATCAACTCCTCACATTTACCTTAACTGCATATTTTGGTTCCGTTTACGACCTTAACCTGCAATCCTCTATTTTTTATTACCTTCAACCTCACAGATTCCACCACCAAAGGATCCAGGAAATTGTGAGTGGATCTTGAGTCCACCAGAATTTCAACAGATCTTGAGCCAATCTTTCCGAGAAGCTTCATAGCATTACTATTAATGCATCCTGAAATAGCATGTAATGAAACTTCAAGCTCTTCACTCCCCTTCTTTTCTCCTTCTTCAGATTCTGGCACTAACTCATCTTCAATACACCCTTGCTCAATATGATGAGCATTGCTTTCAACCACTGCTTGCTCAACACTGGTTTCTCTATGTAAAAAATATACTCTCGAAGCCTTGCAAACATGATTAGGACTCCATTTCTCATCACAATGATAACAAATTCTTTTTTTCCTTTTTTCATCCACCTGAGCAGAAGTGATCTTTCTTACAGGCAACATACTTCTCTGCCCTTTAGTAGTGAAGTCACTCCCCTAGTCAATGGGCCACTTATCACTATAATAACCCATTTGTTTCCAAGGTTTCCTCGAGGCTAACACATATTCCTCTTGCATCTTAGCCAAGCTGAAAGCAGCTCCAAGATTCATAGGATTAAACATCTTCACAAGTATCCTTATTTCATCTTTCAAACCACTGACAAAGCAACTAAGCTTATGTCTGTCAGACAATTCTTTCAATCTATTTGACAAGGATTCGAACTAAGCTTTATACAAACTAACCGAAGTAGTTTGTTTTAATCGAGTTAATGCCTCCATTGGATCATCATAAGTAGATGGTCCAAATCTGACCTGAATTGCCATAACTAGAGTATCCCACGAATTAAACTGCCCCGAGTCTAAGGCATCCTGGTACCAGACCAATGCCTCCCCTTCCATATGGTATGAAGATATCATTAATTTCTGATGGAAAGGAACTTGATAGAATTCAAAGTATTGGTTTGCCTTAAAGGTCAATCCCACAGGATCATTACCAGCAAACTTTAGAAAATCCAATCGGAAATTCCTCTGAAACACAGCTCTATCCTCCTGACCGCTAGGATCATTAGAGGCCTCCCTATCTTTACAAGAATTTTCATTAACAATTTCCACTACTAAACGCAACATGTTAGAAAATTGTTCTAACCTTTCTGCCATACCAGAGATGGCTTCCTGATGCTGCTCTAACTGTTTCTGAACAATTTATTACTGTTTCTGAGAACCTTCTAGCTTACCTTTCGCCATCGTCAACTCTGCCGGATCGACTACTACTAATACCACTTGTAAAGGTTAATCTGGAACCTTACTGCTAACCACACAGAGGAAGCCAAGATTTCACACGAGACAAGAGTAACACAAGATTGATCAAGATTCCATGATGAATCTTGCAGAGAATCTTCGAGGGATTCCCAACCTCCAACAAATGACCTAACTCAATTACTTGTTCGATGATTAGTTACAAGCTTCACTTCTGCTTTTATAACAGCAGACATGAAGAAGAGAAACAGTGAGTTCGTCTAATATCCCAAGATGCAAACTATAAGGAATTAAACGCAACATGAATATGACAATTGAAAGTGCAAAGCATGACTACAACAATGAGCAAAACGCGCCGCTTCACTTATTCTTCACAAAGATCAATACTCGCCGTTTAACTAAGTCCCCCTTTCTCGGTAATTCTGTTATTCCTTTCTATTAATTCTATTATGCTTCTTCCGTAGCTTCTTCTACAGTTCCTACCCTTCTTGCCCTCAACCTTTTCAGGCCCTGCCCACTGTACCTGATGAGTGTACGAAAGTACACTCTAAATATCCTATTATTGGACTATAATGCTAAAATGTGAATAGAAATTATAGGAATTAATGTGTATTATTGAATTGAGTTTCTATTTATTTTGAGATACTCCTAAGCAGATTTTTATGTTTAATTTCAGGGACTATAAAAGAGTAAGTCAAAAAGACCCAGTCAAATCCAAAGGACTTTCAAATGGGCAAGAGTTGGAACAACCTAAGAACTTTCAATGAGTGTAGTACTCTTCAAATAAGGATAGTGATGGGATTTAAGAGTAATTCGGATCAAGAGAAATAGTCAGAGTCCAACATGTTCTAGGAGACTGTCTGGATATACTTTAGTATTTCGACCATAACTTTCTACTCACATATCGGATTGATTCGATTCCAGGTGCGTTGGAAAGCTAACTTAAAGGGCTACGNCTTTCTACTCACATATCGGATTGATTCGATTTCAGATGATTTGGAAAGCTAACTTAAAGGACTATGACTTTGTCTCTAATAAAAATTTCCAAATTCGAATACCTGAAGTGCGTACGTGGCTGCCAAGATAAGTCTCAAGATTTAGGCGATTTTTCTATGCGAGAATCATGAAGATATTATGGTTTCTTTTCTACCCTATATAAGGATATCATTAGGAGGCTGAAAGGAGGGGGAAGGAAGAAGAGAGGAATTTAATTGTCATGTCTGCCGTTTGCTTTACCTTTCTCTTGAGACTTTTGTTATCCATTATATTTATGGGTAACTAAATTTTCAAGTAGGGCTAGGGATGAACTTGCACATTAGATGGTATTTGTAATTTATTTTTGATTTATGTATTTGATTTTTAATTACTAAAACTCTTTTGTTTTATCATTCTCAATTCATCGTTGATGTTCTCT